>ML817791.1:81962-108918 GCA_009831015.1 Picea engelmannii | reverse complement strand
CGCCAACTGAGGAATAGATCCATTTCAGAGTATCTCATTAAATGGAGGAAACTATCGGCTGAAGATTCCACTTGGGAAGATGAGTCTTTTATACAGAAGCATCCAGAGTTACTCAAGTGTTGCGGACAACACTTGTCTCAAGGAGAGGGGCATGTTAAGCCCTAATATTGGCTCATTACCCCTTAACTGGGGCATATTAGATTAGTAATGTTATTTATTACCCCTTAATTGGGGCATATTAGATTAGTAATGTTATTTATTTATGTCAACTTTAAGCCATTAGTTGTAATTATACCTCCTAGTCTCCTATATATACCAAGGAGACATTTTCATTTTGAATCATCTTGTACTTGAACATTTAAGTGGGGTAAAAGGAGGTTGCCCCCTCGAAGAGGCTTATTATATGAAATTATCTCTTTTTCAAGGCGTTGAGTACTTTTCCTGAGGTTTTTCTATGCTATATTGATGTTTGGTTCTTAACAACGCCTCTTGCCCCCGTTACTATGCATCCTCTTCAACCTATAATTGAAGAAGTGGCCACACTAGTGCAATATCTGGTCAATCCTACTCTCCTTGAAGAGAGTGATGCGTCTTTCAGTCATGCCATCAACATTCCAAATCCTTCCCCTTCTAAACGAGAGAGATTTATTTTTCCCTCGAATGCTCTCCCTCCAAGTCCTGACGAGGTTCCCTTTGATTGGGACGACCTGATGGGGCATCCCATACCCCCACATATGTATTTTCCATTACGAGACATTATTCAAACCATCACAAAGACTATATACTCCGTTATCACTTTCCCCTCCTCAACTTGGAGAGCTTTGGGTTTTCCCAAGATTTTGTCAGCTATCCGTAAGATACTGACTTTCTGCAGAAGACCGGGACGAGAGCCTTGGCCTCCCCCTTTTCATGTTTATTAGAACATCATAAACTAGTCTTAGTTAAACTCTTTTCCGACTCGTCTAAAAAACTGAAAAGATTGCTGAGTGATTTGTCCCTTTCACACTCGTTAAATTGGATTTGAAAGGTCACGAGTCTTAGTTAAGATTTTTTCTGACTCGTTATAAAAAATAGAAAAGATTGCCAGGTGAACTTGTCTTTTTCACACTCGTAAATTGGATTTGAAAAGACGTCTAGTTGGCACAAGTTTACCCCTTTTTCACACCAAGTAGACTAAAAGACATAAAAAAGGAATTTTTTTGGTGTTAAGTTGTGATTGCATATCATGCCCTCGCTTGCAGTATTGAGCCTTTAGCCGGTTCTTGCTTTGCGTTATAAACCATTGCCTAAGCAATTTTTTCATTCTAAACCAAGCAGAGCCTTGTTTATATCCTTCACAATTTGAAACCCTATACCTTGGAGGGAACATCACCCCGAGTGTCCATCTCTCACATGCATTTCCTTGCATTGAGCATAGTTACGTTCCACTGCTGGAACTAGTTTTTCTTACTTGCAACACTCATTTCCTCCTCTGTATCAGACCATTCATTTGTTATGAAAAAAAAAAAAAAAGACAGGCGGGAAGGGAGTACTATATTATAATTGGAAGCAATCATGTCGCCTTTGAACAAAGCAAAAAATTATTGAGTCCTTGTGTCATCATAATTTTGGGTTTAGCATGGCCTTAGGAAGTTGATCTCGTTACAGGGTTTTCTCTATCGACTGGTTAATCTTCCAATCCCTATAAAAAATGTTATTGATGCCTCCTGCATCTAATAGTCACATCATTGAGTCTATGTTACCGGAGTCCACCATATGTCTCATGCTCTTGTTCAAAGTAAATCTATCAAGTTGTGTCAGCCACTCCTCAGAAATATTGACTTTTCGTGTCGGCCATACGCTCAGTTTGTCTCAGAATCACATGATACTATGGTCTTATCATGTACCCTGGCCCTACTTTCATTATTGGTAGTCACCTTGAACCCAACAATTGACATTTCATCATTAGTCGTTGACTGGGTGGTTTCCCCTGTGTTCGATAGCAAGACATCTATTCACACTTTAGGATTCATGTAGTGTCTTGGATGCCATTAGCCTTATTGGTGGTTTCCTCGCCTTTGTCAGCAGTTTTCACCATTGGCTTCTATTCAAAGGGTCTTTTTTGTGTACTACTTGCATTTGGCACATGCGAAAGACGCACAGGGTCGTTGGCTCGTGAACATGTTCTTCGTCCAATATTCACCAAATTATGAAGATTTTGCTTTATTCCTCGTGCTGACTGATGAGAGATTCCTTAATGCTCTCCTTTCAATGGGTCTCTTTCCATCGACTTTAGCTCATTTATTCTGGATATGAGACCTAGAGTTTTATGAGTACCTTGAGGCTTGCAGTCATTAGTGGCAGGTTCTCTAGCCATTGACAGATGGGAATACATCAATGTCTCCTAATCAATGGATTTCTCAAGTGTTCGACACCGACTCCTTTATTCACACTTGTAGGAGTGTACTCGGTGCCTTGATACCTACTTTCATTATTGGTAGGTTGTCTCACATTTGTTAACGATATACCTCAAGGACCGGTAATCAAACGATGTCTCATTGTGTTCGACCTCAACTCCTTTATTCACATGATGTAAACTTGCACCCTTGGTGGATAGTGTAGAAGACTTGAAGACATCACTATGTGGCCACAACTTTCCTGAGTTGTTGCTTCCCTTTCATTGGACCAACACCTATTTGACTTCAGTGATAATGGGAGATCATATTGTACTCCATGGTATACATATATCTTCAAATTGATTTTGAGACTGGTTTCACTAGGCCTTGTTCGTGACTATGACATATTTTGGCATATAACCGCATTTGTATTTGCCTATTCATGGCCACAAACACTTATTTGGTATATTTTCCACATGGATCTGCATTGTATTCTTGGCAGCCATGTATGCAAAGTCAATACATAATGTAATGAGAAATCGAGTTCGTCTAGCTGGTTCTCTTCCACTCCACTCCTGGGTTATTTATAATGTATTTCAACCATCGCAGATACTCCTTTGACCTCACACATTAGGGGGCATCTGTTATAGCAAGATTTGTCCCCACCATTGCTATCTTGCACAGAGGGCCTTATTCCATTTCCCTATGCAGACTTGTCATCCCTTTTTGATGAATCCAGAGCTAAAAATACATATTTTTTCACATATACGTGCCTTATCTGCTATACAACATGGGTATACGTAGGCTGCTCCACTACAACCCGTGTACATCGGTATTTGTGCTAGAAAATACAAAAATGGAGTCGGGTTTCCATGTCACGATAGGATATCTCTGATCCTTGGCCTTACACATACTGGAAATGTTTCGACTTGGCCCTTTAGTTTCTTTTTTGAAGACTATAAAAGCACAATTCTGAGCTATGGAAAGGAGGAGAAAGCATTCAACTTTGAGAGAAAAGTTACTTTGGAGAAATTACTTCACATTGAGTCTTCATCCCTTTGTCCCTCAAGTCTGAACATAGTGTTCAACCCCCAAGCTCTTTCCTTATTGTTGAGAGAACCTCATTGTCTCTCTCCTATGAGCTTGCCTTTGGTGGAGGATTGAACTGGTGGAGGCCCAGTTGGAAGGAACTTGGTTTCTTGGTTTCGAACCGTGCTGACACGAAAGTCTGTAATGTTGTCACTTCTATTGATCAATTATTAATAGAAATACTCCTTTCCCGTCCTATTGGTATCGTGAAAATATATGATTATTATCCATGGGCATGTTTGTAATGTTTATTAATGGATTATGTTATCTAATGTGTTAACCCATTTATATTACCACCATGTACTTTCTCTACTTGTTTGTTGAGAACTTGTTGTAGGTATAAAGCTTTGGGTCAAAGTGATCAATGGTGGAACATCATCGAACATTGGATCGAGGTAGGACTCTTTCTTATCTTGCACATTAGTTTATATAGCATACAATGGAATTTAGTTGATTTCTGCAGTCATACCTGTCTGTTGTGGTTTACCCTTGGCCATAGAGAGTTTTTCCCTCGTAACACTCATGATACTTCTCATTGAAAGTGTAACAAACCCAAGGCTAAGAGGGTCAAATGTGTTTATTGAAATGGGCTCAGACATAATGAACATAAGTGCATGAAGAAACAACTTGATCATCTGACTCACATTCTTGAGTAAAATCACATCAAGGTGCCTAATTCAATCAAGCAACATAATCTTCCAAGGCATAGGATAATAATAAGGGGAAGAAAAAGACATTGCTTGAGCACATGTAGTAGTTTCAGATCCACCTTCCTTGAGGATACTTGACTTAGTGCATCACACCACATGGATTCAACTCATGATGATTTTTCATCTCTAGAGTCTTGGATGACGCCAACCATCTTGGTGGGGGATAATACTCCTATTGAGGTTTGTGGGAGAGGATCCATTGGCATGGATGATGAGACATTCCAAAATGTTCTTTGTGGGCCTTTGTTGTCAACCAATATCCTATCAATTTACTAGATCACTCATTATGGATCAGGCAGGTGAGTTGATTTCACTCATGATTCCATGATTATTAGTGAGATAAAAAATGGTGTTACAGTTACAGTGGGAAAAGATTATTATCAATATCAGTTATATATTTTCTAAAACTTGGTTCCCATGTTTCCTTCTATTATTCTTCTCACTCATTTGGATGAGGTGAGCAGGTCGTGGCACAAGATATTTGGTCATCTCAATTATCACTACTTGAAATAGTTCAGTAAGGAGAGCATGGTTACAATTTTTCTAACTATTCACTTTTATGATGGTGTTTACTAGGGCAGCATATTTGGCAAGCAATTAGAGGAGAAATTTGACAAAAAACATGGAGAGCTTCATAGGTTATGGAGCTTGTTCACAATGATCTGATGGGTCAATTTCCTCAACCTTCTATGAGCAAGGCCAAATATACCTTGACCTTCATTGATGATTATTGAAGGTATATTTGGGTGTACCTTCTTTGGTAGAAATAAGAGGTCTTTTAGTACTTTCAAGACTTCAAATCCCTTACTAAGAAATAGTTATGATAGGCCATCAAAACTTTTGGCACATACAATGGTGGGGAGTATGTGAATAATCTCTTTGAGAAATTATGCACTTCACAAGGGATCAATCTATAGTGTTTTGTCCCATACACTCCTTCACAAAATAGTGTGGAAAAATGGAAGAAAAAATCTCTAAAGGAAATGGCCAATTGCAAGATACAATTCAATCTCTTGCTCCAAATTTCTAGGTAGAAGTTACTAACTATGGATTTTATATCTAGAACAAAGATCCTCATAAAGCATTGAAGGGTGTCGCTCCTTTTGAAGCCTATAGTGATTGGAAACCCATAGTAAATCACTTCAGAGTGTTTGGTTCTTGATCATGGGCCACACCCTTGAAGAGAAACATAAGGCCATGGAGCCTCAAAGCCAACCTTGCATATTAGTAGGATATCTAAATGGTGTTAAGGGATACCAGATTCTACATCCCACCACTAATCATCTAATCATTATAATAAATGTTCATTTTGCGGAGGGCTCTTTGAGTTAACCCCATGATACCTCTCATTCTACAACCATACCAATCTCCACAAATGGATTCTTTAGACAACGATGTTAATTATATACTTGGATTGATTTCTGATGAAAAAAAAAATCAGAGGAGAGAGACCAGAAGATAATGGAAGCAGAAGAGGAATATCAAAGAAAATAGGCAGAGAAAGAAAAGGAAAACAAAGAGAGCCAAGAAGAATTCAAAGGAAAGATGAAAGACAAAGACAAGAAGAAATCCAAAGTGGATGAGAAGAAGAAAAGAGAAGATGAATTGAAGAATATTTTTTATAAGAGGAGGAAAAAGGAAAAAAAGGAAGCAAAGGCTCATCATGATGTAGAACAAAAGAAGAAGGTTGAAGAGGAAACATATAGGCTGGTTGTAGAAGCAGAGAAAATAAAAAAGAAAAAAGAAGAAGAGAAACACAAGGTTTTTGAGCCTGAAGCAAAGAAGAAGGTTGATGCATAAGCAGAAAAAGAAAGACAAATGAAACTAAATGAGGCCAAAAACAGTCTAGTGACTCCGAGTGTGGGCATAGTTGACATTATTCCCTAAGAGTGTACCTGTCTCATGGAAATACTTGAAATTTCTCCTTTTCCTCACATATAATGGAATTAGATGAAGTTGTAATGGTAGTGGGAGAATATTACTACAACAACAAAACCATAGGGACAGAGAAGAGGTCAAGCAAAAGGAAAAGGGGGAGACAACTCTTAGCCAAGGGTAAACCAAATAAACATTGAATGGAGGGTAGGACCAAACCCCAAAGAAAATTCCATACATATTGCCTCTACTCTTAATGCATTTGCAGGGGAAAATGCCATGTCTGTATATGAGATAGTTACATCATTGGACACTTCACAGGCAAAAATTGTTGAACTGGAAGGAGTGTTAAATACACAAAAATATGGCATAAATTGATCTACATTTATGAGCAGGATGAAATAAATAACAGATTGAATACAATAACATAGAGATATGGAGAGCACCGACATATATCCAATGAACACTAACTTCTATTAAATAAATAAAATAGGTTGAAACTGTAAAACTGTAGAACTAAAAACAACTTGCTCGAATGGTGTTATCTATCTCTAAGAAGAGATGTGGATGATACACGCATCCGTCTAATCAGAATGATTACAATGAGGCTCTAGAGGCCTTTTTAACATTACTCATGAATTCCAAAGCTCTAGATATCCAAAAACCTAACCCTAGGAGATGAAACACCAAAATTTATGTGGGTCCCAATGGGTAAGTTGGTACCTCAACTTCCTGGGGTCATAACTTTTGCATACGACCTCCGTTTTAGGTGTGTGATAGCCCGTTGGAAAGGTCTTTTCGAGAAATACACATTATGTCATCAAAATCTGACTTCGTCTACAATTTGACTATGGCAAGCCAAAAAAAATTGTTTAGGGCCCCAAAACAACCCTGGAAGTACAAAAAGATGTACTGACATGAAAACTTCCAAAATAAGTCAGTTGGATTAGATGGGAAGCCACCAATATCCACCTGGAATTTTTCAAGGGCTTCAGAAATCCACAGAAGTGTAGAACCCAGAATTACAAAGAATTACAAAAGAACGTGTTGAACTAAAAACTGCCAAGAGGAGCGAGTTGGAATAGGTGGGTGGCCACCAAGATCCACCTGGATCATCACTGCTGAATTTGAAAAGGCATCCTGTATAGTATAAAATATCCACAAAGAGGAAATGGAAAAGGATTTACAAACACAAAAGGATGAAATGAATGCATAATTCAGGAATAAAGTCCACATAATTGAGAATCTGCATAAAGAATAACTAGATTCCCTCGAGTTGGTGCATTCTAAAGAGATAGAACAACAAGTTCATTGAATAGTTGAAGCATAAAATTCAAGGGCTGGAACAAGATAAAGAGAGACTTGAGAAGACCCTAGAAGAAATTTAAACATGAGCTCTCGTCCTGGAAGCCTTGAAGGCAGAAGCCACAATTGCTAATGAAGAGCTAAAATCATATCAAAAGAAATGTTTATGCATATTGACCGACATTCAAAGGAACATAGATGATCAGACAAGGCTTGAAGCTCAGATGGAAGAAATAAGAGACAAATATCAAAATGCCCAAGATGCCTTTGATAGAATTGTGGATTGACATAATGTATTGATTCAGATTATTTTGAGAACGACATGAAGACAAAAATATAACCAATACATAACAAGGATATACAAAGAGATAATATTGAGAACAAAAAAATATAGTGAAAACCAACTTCTATTAATGAACAATAGAGAAAAACACTGTTGAACAAAACCTGGCAGAATGGGGTAGCCTATCTTTGAAAAGAAATAGATGTTGACTACGCTTCATTTGCAACGAGATGTAACATCACACTCCATTACATGCCTAAAGGGCCTCCTTCACCTTAATTATATATGAGAGAGTGAGAGGAGAATAATTCCCATGATGCATATGGGATAAATTGGACTAAGTTTATAAAATTCCATAGGCATGTAAAACACTAGGACTTCCCAGGCAGTCACCCATCCCAATACTACTCTAGCCTAAGCGTGCTTAACTGTGGAGTTCTAATGGGTTCCAGTGCATTAACACTATGATATAGACATGTACATAAGACCACTAGAAAATCATTACATGATGTCTGTAATTAACAAATGAAGATGACATTACATTCCATTCCCCATCAAAAGGGTGAATATCATGGTTTATCAAAACCACATGCTCAAAATCATGATTCAGTGGAAAAGGTGGATGGCCACCAAGATCCATCTGGATCATTTCTCCTCCCTTAAGAAGCAATGGTCCCCATTGCGTCAAGTTCCCTTGGGAGACGGGGAGACTTCTACTAAATCCGAATCTTGGTGCATTGCTTTCCTTGCTGAAGAAGTTGTATTGCTTAGCTTGTTGAAGGCTGTCATGAACCTATTGTTGGAGGGATTGGAAACATTCAACCAATCTAGCTACATGATCTACCCGAGTGTGGGAGGACTCTGCCGGTGAATATGCAACATGAAGAGTGTTGAGGAAAAGGTATGAATTGTCTTACTCAATGATTTTTGAATCTTGCCCGGCTAGGACAAGATAGTCGAGAATATCACCCTGGGTTTTATAGCCTCAAAAATATTCTCCCAATACGCAAGTATTAATTACAAGGGTTTAGGATGATTTATTAATGAAAAGAATGTTGCAATATAAAATAAAATTTATATAAGTTTCTGAAATATAAACAAATTATACAAAGTAAACATGGAGATCAGAAAGCAAAAAGTAACCAAGTCATAATACACATACATGAGATAGAATAACAATATGATGTATTTCGTTCTGAGATATCAAAAGTGTTTTTCTCTTTACAAAACCCCTGCGAGGTCATGGACCAAATTCTGATTTAGAGATCCCCGATGAACACCATAAAAAATGACTTTGACAGGAAAGTCAAACTAAAACTTATAATCTGGATCAACTTGCCACAAACTGCTGGCAATTTGATTCTACAAAATATCATTTATTAGCTATGAAACTTAATCCACAAACAAACAATAATACACAGACTATCAAGGATGGATCAACACCTCTAAAACAAGCATCTAAAGGGTTTGTTTCAGTTTTGAACCTTGTTGTCTACAATAAGACCCTACTGTCAAAAAGAGAATTAGGCTTTGAATAAACTCAAGAATGAATGAAAATTGAAACTATCTCATGAAATCAAAAGAGAAAACCTTAGTCTTTCTTTCTCCTTCTATTCTCCTCTTGTTTCTTCTTCTCATTCAACTTTTATTCTTTCCAAATAAGTTGAAGTAGTTCAACTACTTTCTTTAGTTAAGTTAGTTTGACTTAACTAATTAGTTTAGGAGAAACAAATAATAATAATAATAGTTAAGGGTCTTTAATTAATAATAACTAGGTAGGTGGGACCCCTTGTGACCACCATCTTTTCTTCTTTTAATATCATAAAATATAATACAAATGGATCATCATTTAACACATGCCACCCTTGTAGCTTCTTTATATACCTTCAAACTGAGTATTTAAATATAAAAAATAATTTAAATCATATCCAAAAATATATAAATATCCACATAATCCACATTATCCAAAAAATAGCTTGTTGTTCAAACTTTCTAAAAACCATTAACATTGTCTTTATCAACTCCTATCATAAAAACACAATCTAAAATCCATAATTGTCACTCTCGGAGGCAATTTTTCTCTTATCACTGTTGTCCCCCTTTGATTTCCTGGAAGTAGCCCGTGGTTGATTTGAACCTTGAGGTTGTATTTCACTGATTACATGGGAACAATCATCCTTCAAATGCATGCGAGAAGACATGGATTTTGAGGAATCATCTGAGGGAGAATAAGGGGAGGCAACGAATTTTCCTTTATCTTGCATAAGAGGAATATCATTTTTTAAGCTTTTACTAGCATGTGAAGATTGAACAGGTGAATCAACACGAGCAATATAGACATTAGGATTGACAGGTGGTGGAAGAGGTAATGACATATTGTGCCAGCCACGATGGTGAGAGACAACTGGGTTGACAATCTCTTGCCATCCATCATTTGCAGGGACTTCTGGTTGCAAGGACACATAAGGAGGAACAAGAATGCCAGGGATGTTCTAAGGCTGGAAGGGGGGTATCTCTGGTCAAGGTTGTATTATTCCATGACCAATCTAGTTAAAGAACCCAAATTGGAACAACTGGTTCAATTCTTTGGGATCAACATCAAAATGAATGGAAAATCTAGGCCTTCTAGGCCCTCGGTTCCAATTTCCACTACCTCTATTATTTATGCCATGGCTTCCCCTACTAAATAAACTCATCATGTAGCAGCAGTTTGTCAGTAATTAAGCCCTTAATAAACCATACATGACATGCTTCTTGCATGAATAAACAATTGGCTCAGAAATTGACACGAGATACAGGCAAATCCATCCATAAGGAACCATTTAACAATCACCAAGTGAATAGGGGGTGATAGGGTTCATGGGACATATGGAGGGAGTGTAATTAGAAAAAAAATGGTATAATGATAGGGGATTAATACACAAATATTTTTTAGCAATTAATTAAACAATTTAGCTGTGTAATAAAATACCAAAATATCAGTCACCAATCCTTGTTATGTCATCCTTTGTCTCTTTTACACAGACTTTCTTTTAAATTTATTTCACAGAACAGGGATTTCATAAATGAAATTGGGATTATGAGGGGAATTTAATGAGAAAAAAGTGGTAGAATGACAGGGAAATAATATGGATATTGTTCAAATGAAAATAAATCAAAACATGCAATCAAACATATCTCTGTTCCAACCTTCAAAGTTCAACAATATTTAATTTTTCAAAACCACAATTTAAACTGTTACTTCCTTTACAAATTGTTTGTTGGCTTCCAAACAATAATCTATATGCCCAAACATATTTAATTATAACAACCTTTGTATCCATATAACCTTTATATAACAATCATAACAAACAACATTGCCATCAATATGATAAACCACAATAACCCTTTGAGCCACAACCATTCATAACTCCAATGCTAAATCCTTTTAAAACCAACATGAATATGCGCATTGCTTACAACCATTTATATCCAATACTTATTCTTTAAATCCAATAGGAACATGTACATTATTTACCACCACTTATGTCCATTATTTAAACATTGTTCAACACAATCAAACTGGGCGTTATAACTCTTTATTGGGCCCCAATCAATTTGCACACAAGTGTCTTTTAAATACAATCATAACATTCGAACCAAATAACATGCAATACTTCGAGCCTAGGCTTCACATAAACAATTAGGCACATACTTCTTCTAGAATTACCAAATGAGGAACACAACCAAATCGTGCACAAGTAACCAAGCACACATAGTTCTTTCATCAACCATCGACCTAGAGTAAAACGATAACAATATCATATTTAGGGTTTAAAAACAACAAATGGAAGGTATGAACAGGTGGTTCGACTAGAGGATTAGGTATCTGAAAGCACAAACAGTTCATGCCCTTTCATAATTTACCAAAAAGATATAACATGTAACAATACTCTCGACTATGAGGGTTACCAAAACAACATAAACCACTTCCAACAGGAAAACCATTGAAGCTAAATCCCTTGACCAACACTGTAAATGAGCGTTCAAGCACAAGCCCATGCCCAACCAAAAGCATGTATAATGTTTCCATAAAATTTTGGGTGGCATTAAGTTCAGACTATGCAATGATTTCTAGGAAACAATGAGGTCATAAGCAAGCAACTCACAGCTTGGGGTTTTGCCAAGATAAGGAAATAATCACTTTAATCTTTCAACATTTCACATTGCAATTCACAGGGTTGAAATAAAAAGTGTACACTAGCCACATAAACGAGCATGGAGTGGGAAATATTAAACACATATACTTGTTATAACAATCCATAAGTAGGATATGCACAAAGCTCAGATCTTTGCGTGTATCCTACTCAAATCCATAAGTAGGATACACACAAAGCTCATATCTTTGCGCGTATCCTACTCAAATCCATAAGTAGGATACGTGCAAAGCTCAGAGCTTTGGCAAGCCATGATACTCAAATTCAACAGAGATTCCAGACCCAAAAACCCAAGCCATGGTCGAAAAGGCTTCACTGCCATTTTTATCCAATAAACCCATGCAAAAATTACACATAGCAAGGAGAGAATAACCATTTCTTTTTTAAGTGCCAATAGTCTAGAATAATTACCACAGACACAAACCCAATACACCGTTCAAATATCTCATAACAACTTAAGAATCACACAGACCACGAGTAATGCTAAGCCAAAATTTGATTCAAAGGGTAGAGTAACCATCATGGATGGAGGAGTAAGAAACCCATACTTGGAAAAGCCTGCGTGAGGAAGAAAACTAGACTATATACCTCGTTCATGATCAAAAAATGTGGAGCAACAACAACTACCAGAGCCAAAACCAAAATGCAAAAATGACTAGGGTGATGGGATCGAGGGGATTTTGAGTAATGTGCAGTAAATGCACGTCACTTCTCCCTTCCAACCTCATTAAATTCAAAGTACGAGCCAAGCCCATTCACCTTAACACTAAACAATAAATCAACCAAATATCCATTTCCATATCACTTTTTCATAGTCCACCATCCTTTGTAATGTCACACTCTTTAAAATAACAATATGCTAGAAGCATTACCCCATGTGAAACCACTTATGAAACTCAACAAGGTGCATAACTATAGTAGAAAGAGTCAAGTAAACCCATCCCTTGTCACAATAATACAAAAAATTAGAGATTGTGTATAGTTCTTTTATTCAAGAGATCTCCATTATTATCCTTTATCAAGATAATTTAAACCAATTAATTCCATGTTTAATGCAATATCAAACCAAAACTGATAATAATTCCTTCATCCACAAGGAATTCTTAACATATTCTATGAGAGGTCATCAAAGCCATCTAGTGCTATTTTTTAATCAACCAAGCATCACATGCTACCACAAGATTTTAAACCATGATTTGAAACAATGAACTGTAGAAGACTATGCTAGTACCATCACATAAGCAAACAAAATATACGCACAACATATCCACCATAGTGCCATAAGTATACAAGGGGGTCCCACCTACTAGTTTATTATTAATATAGATATATAATAAAGCCCGACAATCATTTGCGAGCATAGTATTCATCATTGCGCTTTTAAGCATAAAAAAATTGACGAATCCATAAGGAAATCTATTTTCAACAGATTAAGAGCTCAAAATGTCCAGTTTCGTAGACCAGGTGAATCGTAGATCAAAGACGATATTTACCAGAATGATTATGCAACAGGAGAGTGAGGCGGTTCAAGGTAAAAAATGATATGGGACTTTGGGAATAGCTCATGGAAAGTGTTACGTATGAGGGGTTTATTCCTGTATGCATAACATTTGATTAATCTCAGTGAAAGCATTCTTTGCTTAAAGGAGAAAAATTGTTGGTGTACTCTTTTGAATCTTAGGGTGGAGTGAAGAAAAGGAAAGAAAAAATAGGGAAGAAAATACAATTATCTATCTAACAATAGTACTAGAAGCAGAGAGAAATTTCAACGATGTCTTCAAGGGGGACACCATGAAAATTGTGTAACCTGATTGTTATTTATTAACAATACTTGTAGAATAGCATTGTTGTGAAAAAAACTGATCCAAAATTTATTTCTGAAAAGAAAAGAAATTAATAAAAGAAAAACAACGGAAATGAAACAACAGAAAAATTAAAAAAGAAAAGCAAAATCAAAGAAACAAAAATAAACTATAATACAAAAGTAACTTTCCTACATCATTTTAACTTTCAAATTGGTTCCACATAGTGTTTCAAGTGGGAACCGTTGGTGCTATAGGAAAATAATCGCTCTTACAAGTCCTTTAGAAGATAAGAATTTGCACCCAAGACAAAATCGATTTTAAAAGGACCCAACCATAATTTTTGAAACTTTGAATGCCTTCCTCTATCAGGATGAGTTGAATCCCAAAGCACGTCTTTCTCATTTATTTTAAATATGACATCTTTTGCATTTTTATTGAAATATTTCTTTACAGTTTGTTGTCTTCTCTTTATGTTCTCCAAGGCAAACATACTTTGTTCCTATAAATCCAATAGTGCATTTATCCCTTGAGAGATATTAGAATAATTTAATTCTTCGATATGTAGCATCAACCATAGAGATGAAAGTTCCAGCTCGGTAGGAAAGATAGCTTCTTGACCATAAACAGGCTAGAAGGGAGTGCAACCTGTGCTTACCTTGGTAGTAGTGCAATCTACCCAAAGCGAGTAAGTGAGGAGGGTGTACCATTGACGAAGATTATCTTCAATGAGCCTCTTGATAATTCTAACCATATTTTTGTTAGTAGACTCGTCTTGCCCATTTTCTTGAGGGTAATAAGCTGATGAGGTAAAATGATTAACTCCCAGCTTAGCTAGAAACCGAGCTAGATTAGCATAAATAAAAGCGGGGTCATTGTCTGTAACAATTTCTAAAGGAATGCCAAATCTGGAGAAAATATAAGTTTCAAGGAAAGAAATAACCTGCTCATCATGTGAATGTTTCAGTGGGGTAGCTTCAATCCATTTCGTAAAATAATCTATGGCTATCAAGATAAAAACTTGCCCTGTTGAAGATGGAGGATTAATAGGACTGATAAAGTCCAAACCCCATTTTGAAAAAGGAAATTCAGGGAGGACATGTTGCAAAGGCATGGAAAACAAATGTTCTTTCCCAACGAATTTTTGGCACTTGTCACAAGATCTTGAAAAGTTATAACAATCTCGAAAATTTGAAGGTCAGTAATACCCTTTTCTGATGATTTTAAAAGCAATAGTTTTAGCAAAAAAGTGGCCACCCACATGAAAAACATATTCTGAAGATCCATGGGTTTCTTGTAACAGTTTATGTGCTTCCTCATTATTTACACAATGAAGTAATATACCATCTACATATCTCCTAAACAAGAAGTCTCCTAAAATAACATATCTGGAAGATTCAAGATAGAGCCTTCTCCTTTGATGAGTATCTAAGTTATCTGGACATCTCTGATTTTGCACGTAATACACCAGATTTTTATACCAGGGATGTTCAGCTATAGGAAGGATTTGACTATCAATGTAAAATAGTGTTGACAGAGGGTTATCTTGTTTATCAATTTATTCACTTGCTTCAGCATATTGAGCCAAGTGAAGGGCCAAGTCTCATCCCTTAATCACCAATTTTCTTAATGCCTCCAATTCTATTGCATATAGTCTTGTCCTGGCTAGGAGTATATTGTAAGGAGTGGTGTTTTTTTACCCTTAAACAAATTGTTATCATTGGTTTTTGTACTTGCTTAATCTTATTCCATATGTTTTAGATATACTTGGTCCCTATACTTCACATCCATAAAGCAATATTGGGGTTATGAGCATTTGAAAGAGGGAGAAAAGTGTTTGCCAATGCTAAAGATTTGTTGTCCTACATCTATTATGTAGCAGGAAGAATGCCTTCCAAAGGCTCCTTATAATGTTTTCCTCATGCATGCATCTTATCTTAGCCTCTCATTGAAATCTTGTCCAAATATTTATAGTTTTGGGAACTATCTCTAATGGCTCACCTCTGAAGTTGTTTTGTGGTTGTTTTCTTCTATTTTTTAGAAGAAAACTACTAACTTAGTTTTGTTTGTGTTCACGCTCATCTAAATCCATGCTAAAGGACTCTAAGGCCTCAAGGTGATCCTATACATTATGTAATTCCCTAGTTTACATCATTTGCATATAACAAAATCTTTATGACAATCCTCGCTATATTCACCCATCCCCCACCTTTGTTGTTTATCCAGTCCTCTAGCTTATCTATGTAAAGACCAAACAATGTGTGAGAGCGAGAGGGAAACCTTGTTTCACCTCAATGTCAATGCTGAAGCTCTTTGAAATACCCTCTACAATTATGATTTTAGCCTCTAATTGCTCATATAACATGTGTATTGTTTCCCTCCAACCATTTAGGACCACCACTTCTCCCTCAAGAGGGTGTCACACCTCTCCCATAGTTTCTCCCTCATGAGGGTGTCATACCTCTCCCATAGTTTCTCCCTCAAGAGGGTATTAAAGGCCTTTTTGAAATCAACAAAATAGAATCATAGTTCTTCTCATTTTTTCTCCCAAGTCTTTTCTATTATGTGGTTAAGTGTGAGGAGATGGTCAAAGGTGGAGTACTTAGATCAAAAACTAGCTCACCCTTTTGATCTTTTGTCATTTTCCTCTGCTCAATTGCTCACTTTTTTCTCTATAATACCTCCTATGATTTTCGCAGACACTGGGCTAATCATAATGGTTATGTAGAGCCCTTGGTTTTTCTTTGTCTTCCCTTTGAAAATGGGTAAAATAAGACTTGTTACCAAACTACTTTGAAACCCCTCTTTAGCCATATTATTGAGTAATATTGTTATGTGTCGACTAAGGGAATCCTTTCCATGTTTCAACTATTATGATTGTATCTTTTGGATGTATTTTGTTTTTACCCAAGTTATTTTCTCAATACCCACATGCACATCTTCTGTTGTGAAGAATTCTTTCTCTATGTTGATTTATGGTGGTTGATTTATCCTTGTTGGATTGTAATGCAACTTTCTCACATGAGAGAACCATTGGGCCAATGTGATGTCATTAGCTAACGATAGTTTTTGAGTTTGCAATTCCCTCCAAAAGGCTTGTGGATTTTCCTTCATCATCTTCAACTGCATGCCTTGTTCTCTTAACCTCACAAATTTACCTTTTTGCTTCTTCACAATCAACATATATAGAGTGATATTGCATATCCTCTTGTCTATTATGTACATTTCTCATGTCACCCAATACACTTTGTTGAACCATGGGTTGAATGGAAAATTCTTTGACATTGGCCTTCCTATCCCTAGGTTATTAGCTTTGTGATGTTTCAATGTTGTTCGGATTGCCTCCATTAGCTTCTTGCATTGATTTGTTGTTTCATTGTTTTCATACATGAAACCCAATTAGGAGCTAATTATTGCAATGTCTACTTAAAATATTTATACATTTCCTAGGGTAACAACTATTGTGTTTTGTGGAACTTGTGTACTAGTAGAAATTCTCCTAAACCTCCTTTATGTCCACTTAATCTCTATGAAAAATTGATCATGGTTCGACAACATCTCCTCCTGGCAATTGCAAATCATGAAAGTTGATATATTGTCTATGATGTTTGTTTAAATCATCATGTAATATACATATAATATAGTTTTGTTTGTTGCAAGCCTAAAGAGTCTCTTCATCAAAGTGTGTGCCTTCCTTATTTCCATCTAATGATTCCCCTTTCCTAATCCCCTAATATTTTGTTGACAATAGGGTGTGTGTTTTCTATAAACCTTTCCATTTAAAGGTTCCTTTCTCTTCCATAGAAGTCACGTACTAGCATTACATACCCTTTTTCTTTAAATTATTATGTGTTTWAGTAGGTGGTKATACAACTCTTCACTATTTAGTCCTTATCTCTTTTAAAACTCTAWTTTGGAGKGTGAAAATAACATGTATTYGAGAAGGTGCTAGTGCTTCCYTATTGTATTTCGAACAAAAATTATTGATTGTTTTTGTTGGTTTTCTTCAAMTTTAYGGTGTCTTGMAAAACCTCCATTATGATGCATGCAATGTCTCCATATCCTTTATGATTACTTGATCCTTGGTTTTGTGTTGACCATGTTTGTCMCTAWATTTCTTGAAWTATACAACCTTCATGTTCATGAGTCTCAATTGGTACTAAAATATCTCATTCTTTTGCTAGTGGCCCCAAACTACAACCTCTCCTCCAAAGGTAGCCCCTGAAATTCCATGCCATTATTTTCAAATTGCCTTAGGTCATCTTGGTTGTGTCTCCCTATTTTTGAATTTTTCCTTTTAACTCTTATATCATAGATTTATCATTCCAAAGGATGACCCAATTGTCTTGGTTTCTTACTTCCTTCTCTAGGGCCCATTTTTTCCTTCCTTCCTCTTATTAGGCAGGTGTGATATCCTCATAAATGAACCATTTGGACCCCTTTATCCTCCTTCTTYACCATAATGTTGGAGCTCTACCCCATTCATTCTGAGGTGTGAAATTCAACAATATTTCTCTACCTCTCTAACTTTGTGGTTTTTTCCCACCATTTCTATGGCTTCTATTGCTCCTAACCATAATATGATATCTCTCAAGGATCCTATCAATGTCCATATTGTGTCTTCATCCTCATTTTTTTCCTTCACTCCTTTGATTATAGTGTTCTCACCCTTGCAACTTTGTTACTTTTGTTCTTTCAATATGTTAGACCTCATATCCTTGGGTGTAACCATGAGATAGTTAAATGAAAATATAACCCTAGTAATAATAATATAAGAGGCTACACATTATCATGAGAAAGTGCAAAATGAGAGGGGGAGGAGGATGCCCATGCACCCACATTAAATATATAGGTGGACGTAATGAAGGAAGAGGATCAAAATGTCCCTATAAGATCATTGACAATGGAGAAGGTATCAATAAATTATCTTACAATGTCCTCAAGGGAGAGTCAAAGTTTGAGATAGTTGGACCTCGAAACCTTGGGAGGAAGTCTAGAACAATTTTTCAATATTCTCCCGACACTCAAGGTAACATGAAAGAACTCAATGATGGAAAACTAGTGCCATAGAGGGAAAGGGGTAGCAATTGGTCCATTCTAAGAACCGAGATGAGGTTTGTGCTTAAATTGGGCACTAGAACTACTCAAGAGCCTTGAGTGATTCATATCCTAGTTGAAGGGCCAGAGAAAGAAGAGGTATGTGGTCTCATAGGATATAGTGTTGGAAGTGTCATGGGTCTTTCCCTGTCACTTACTACCACTAAAAAATGGTACAAAATAAATGTAAGAAGTGATACTCCCAGCAAAGTATGTCTAAGGAGGTCCTTGTAAGATTTGATATTTATGTGCTAACACGTCCCTTGTAAAAAGAGATAGGCATCTCTGGTCTAGATAAAGGAATAAATTAGTGAGGAAACCCATCAACTTCTACTAAAGACAAGTGCATACACACAAAAACAACTAAGAAAGAACCACAAGAAATGTTAAATATTGAAGCAACTTGTCTTGGAAAAGCATAAAGACTAGGTAAAGTCACTAAGCATGAGAATAAATTAACTTGAGTAAATGTAAACTTTATTGAAAATAAATATGATATACTAACTAGAAGGTTTGATCTCAAATGATTGGGATATTTATAAATGAGGATCTCATTCCAATAGATCAAGTTGAATTGAGGAAGGAAATTTAAAAAGTGAAAGAGGCTAAGAAAGAAGGGAGATGAGCAATAAAAAATTAGTTAACAAGGACAAATACCAAAAAAATACTAATAAATAAGGATCTAGTAAATATAGGATCCTCACTTGGAACTATTGGGGCTACCCATGGAAGAGGGTCCTAAGTTGAGTGTATTTACAAGATATTAATGTTATATTGCTTGTGGAAACTTAGAGATATGATGAATCTAATGTCTCTAATATGGATGGATTTACTCAATGGTTAGTTTGAAATAAACAATATCATTGCAAAGGTTTTGGTGGCATAACTTGCTACAAAAGACAACTCCTTACACCATGAATTGAGATTAGTAAGAAATATATTTTCAACCAATACATTTGGATGGAGATTTCAGACATTAAAACCATCATAGATCCATCTTAAGCCCAGATCTATCAACCATTGAGAGGGATAAAAAACAACCCATGTGAAAACCTCTCAATGCTGAAAATATTTGGATCGGTTAAGATGGATGTTTTTATCTTTTTTTTTACTTTTATGTCATCTTTTTTTTTTCTTCAATTAGATATCAAAGGTCAATATTTTTTCATTTTAGTTTATGTAGATTAACAATGTTACACATTTCGTCCATATTGGGTTGTATGTTGCACCCAGTTTCTCTTTATGTAAAAAAAATCTAGAAATCTATTATTTCACACTTATAAATTCTAACTTTTACAAGAAAAACAATTTGGATAAAATTATCCCTTTCAAAGGGTTAGAGCATGATATTTATTATCTAAGAAATGAAGTTAGAATTTTTTTACTTGGAGACTTTAATCCTATAATTGAAAATAAACAAGCTACATTCCTTAGAAACATATCCAATCCCAATCCTCTGCCGTTAGAAGAGGATCTCGATTTGATGGGAATTTACAAAAGAACTTTTGAACATTTGGTTGAAAACTTGTTTGGTACAGA
Source organism: Picea engelmannii (assembly GCA_009831015.1). Classification (NCBI taxonomy): domain Eukaryota; kingdom Viridiplantae; phylum Streptophyta; class Pinopsida; order Pinales; family Pinaceae; genus Picea; species Picea engelmannii. The sequence continues at coordinate 88,647 of ML817791.1, read as the reverse complement.
AGTTATAATATTATTTAGTTGTCATGACCTAATAATTTGTATTAATGGTTTAAATCAATGGTCAAATCTAAATCAAATCACTTGTATCCATGGCCATGTCAATAATGTATTTGATTATGGTATATCAAACATAATGTTAATGAGTGAAATTCATAATATTAATTTTAGAGGATCATGAGTGTGACTGATATCATGCATCCTTAATTTTAATTGTAAACTTAGACCTTCACAAGAAGCTCAATAAAGATTGCCTTACTAGGGAAAAATCACCAGGTCGTCTTAAGCAAAACAAAAGTAGACTTTTTTCTAAAGTATCCAACTAAGGGATTAAACCTTCCTATAAACGATCGCAATAATGAGAAATTGTACCATAAGTTTATCGTGAAACTCTAAGCCTATATGAACAAGTATTCTTGTTGGTGCATATGATGCATGCTAATGTTTACTTCGACATACTTATTGTTCTCATCAATGCTTTATGTACATTGAGTGAGTTAAGCTTGCGTAGCTTTGTTTGGCTTGCTTTCCCTTCCTTTATGGAGAGATTCATGGCATGCATAACTTATGTTGATGTTTCCCTACTCCATATAAGTAAGATTTTGTATTTGTATTGCATTTATTATTTTACCTACAGAGTAGAGTTAGTGAGATAGAGATATGAGTTACAACATTATGTTCTTTTTCCTCTAAATTAGGCTCTTCTCTTTAGACTCTAGATCTTTGATGGTTCCATATCCAAAGCTAGTTATGTTCCATAACCATAGGTAATGTGGTTTTGAAACTGGGTTACACAACCAAATCTCAAATGATATCAAAGCCCTGGACCATCTAAAGGAACATTTTGTTGTAGTTAGGATATTTAGACACTTAGGAGTTACTTAAGATCTACTTGGTCTAATGTGTCGTTAGGTAAAAATTTGTTTCTTTAGTATGCATTAGTATGCATTTGTAGTTAGGAAATCCGACGATCACGATAGGTTCCCCACATAGAGTGATCCGCCGGTTTATATTTTTCTTGATCTTAATGGCCATTGATCCGTGGCTTAACACCTGATTGGTCCATGATCTCTATTTAAAGAGAATGGAGAGTCATTTGTCGATGATTGATTATGAGAATATCTCTTGTAAAATCTCTTTGTAATCTGTTTCTTTTTCATTAATAAATTGCAAGTGGTTGCGTTGGTTGGGGTCGTGGATGTTTCCCCGTAGGGGTTTTACCACGTGAAAACATTTGTGTGTTGATATTTGATCTGGTTATGTGAGTGGTTACTAAAGTTGTTCTCCCTTTGTTGGAGTACTTGTGTTGTCGACTATGGTATCAGAGCCTGTTTGAAGACTTGCTCCTGTTGTAGATCAATATCGTGAAGCCGAGTTTCCTCGTCTCCATTTTCTGTCATTTCTATACATTTATGGGTTGACATGATTGTTCCATTGCATCTAGAGTGCTCGTTTCATTCAGATCTAGAGGTATAAATCCATATCCATAGGTATAAATCCATATCCAGAGGTTTTCGTTTGCCCAAGATATAACCATTTCAGTCAGATTCAGAGGTATAAACCCTACATACTCATTTTAAAATTTTTTGCAGAGTATTATTTTGGTTTTATATTATTTATTTCCAGGTTGCTACTCATTTAGATCTGCGTATTCTCTTTGCCCCGTGCCCTGTGCAATATCGGAAAATTAGAAACAGATAGGAAAATGTGCATCTTCCAGGTAAGCTAACCGAGATCTAACCCTTGTTGTCATCGAGAAGTGAAATTTTTTTCTTGTGTGAAAATAGTTTTTTTTAGCATGCTCTCCAAGGCCGTCGTCCACAACAACAACAACAACACCCTCGATCCTCTTGATAAACAATACTATATGTTTTGCTAGACCATTTGGTTAAAAGTTGTCATATTAAGTAAGAGGTATTGAGTTCAAGTCTCTCTTTTGTTACTTTTTTCAAAGAGTTCATGCTAAAATTGTAAAGTGTATTTCACTTCAAGTATAAAAGTGAATCAATATAAGTAGTTTTAATATTTTATTTTAGAGTTATTTATTTTGCATACAATTTTTCTTTTATAAAGTAACTTCATTGCAAAAATGATCCCCACTTCTCTTTATAAAAGTGGATCACTTCATAAAGCAACTTACACTACCACATGGTCCTTTGGTTATCGTTTACGTTTTTTTTTTTAAACTGGCATAACTCTCACATCCGAAGTCTATTTTTCAGTACCCTTTTTTTTTTTTTTTTAAATTGCATAAATTTTCGAAATATTTCCATCCAGATCATCAGTTTTAGTTTTTAAATCCATATTATTTGTATATTTAATATGGCTTATACAAGTAATCTCTTGCTTACCAGCACCAACTACTTCCAATGGAAATCCCATATGGAGGATTTATTAAGAAGTAAAGGCTTATACCGGATTACCTTGGGAAAGGAAACAACACCCACTGATGTTGATAAGAAAGTCAAATGGGGTAATAGGAATGACGAAGCACATGGATTAATCAGAATGTCCATCTCTCCTGATTTAAGGTTCCACCTTCAATCAATTAATCAACCCAAATAAGCTTGGGACAATATTGAATCTGTGTTTGGTAAACACAATATTATTCGAGCACAACAATTAGAAAATCAAGTACTGAATTTAATTCCAAATGATTTTTCTTGCATTGAAGACTATCTATCTAAGTTTAAAACACTTAGAACTTTATGTGAAGAATGTAAGATAAATATAGAAGAATATCATTGCATCTATCTTATTCTTTCTAAGCTAGGTAGTGCATATTATGTGTTTGTATCTACCTTTTATGCCATGCAAGATGCTCTAGAGACAACTTATAAAAATCCCAGTCTTGAGAACTTTTGTGATGCTTTGATTAGAGAGAAAGATAAGCTTGTACAACTTGGAGTGATCAACACTGCTGGTACCTCTAACAAAGCCTTAGTCGTTCATCAGAAAGATAAACCCAAGCATCCCAAGAAGCAACATCCTCGCTACAACAACAAGCAATATAAGGGTCCCAAACTCACTCAGACAACTTCCGCTCCTAATGGTGACAAAGGAGAAAAATATAAAAGTAAGAAAACTGGAAGAAATTGCAACTTTTGTGATAAATATGGTCATGATGAGTCCACATGTTTCAAGAAGATGACAGTTTTAGAAGCAACGATGAAGAAGCACAACATAAATATTGATTCTACTACTTCTTTTTCTTCTCATGGACATGCACTTTCTGCTTTTGGTTTCTCCTTCAATGCAACTTCTACTTCTTCTTTTGATGAGTGGCTCATTGATTCTAGAGCATATTATCATATGGCTAAGGATAGAGACATATTTTCTTCTCTAAATAAATGTAACACCAAGAAAATATTTGTTCATGATGATAGATCTCTTAGTGTTGAAGGATATGGAACAATTCAAGTAGAAAACTGTCATTTCAATGATGTATTATGTGTTCCAAGTCTTTCTTGTAACCTTCTATCAGTAGATCAAATCACTCAATCAGGTGAAGGTAAAACCATAGAGTTTTCACCTCACCAAGTTGTAATCAAAGATCTAAAATATCCTAAGCATGTTCTTGCAACTAGAATTGTTGATGATATTACCAGGTTGTACAAGTTTGACAACTTTGGGTCATCATCTTTTTCATCAGTTTTTGTTGCTCATAACAGTGAATTGAACAAACTTTGGCATGGGAGGTTTGTTCATCTAAACTATCACTCATTGCAACAACTATGTAATCAATAGATGGTGACTGATCTTCCTCTTGTTTCATGTAGAGATGGTGTTTGTGATGGTTGTGTTCTTGGAAAACATCATCGGGACAATTTTGACAAACGTGCCTCTTGGCATGCCTTGGGCCGTTTGCAGCTTGTTCACAGTGATTTGTGTGGTCCACTTTCTTCTCCTTTTTATGGGTGCAATTATTTCTTAACTTTCATTGATAAATTTTCCAAATGTACTTGGGTTTACTTCTTAAAACTTAAGAGCAAATTTTTTGACAAGTTTTTGGCCTACAAGGCCCTTGTAGAAAAGCAATATGGACATCACATTCAAAAGTTAATAATAGATAATGGAGACGAATATGTGAACACTAATTTTACAAGTTACTACACTACATAGGGCATCCAAATGAAACACATTGTTTCATATACACCACAACAAAATGGTGTTGCTGAGAGAAAGAACAACACATTAAAAGAAATGGCTAATTGTATGATCCAATCTAAGGGATTAATTCTAAAGTATTGAGCCGAAGAAATCAACTGTGAAAATTACATATTAAATCACACTCCCATAAAGGCTCTTAAAAATATAACACGGGAAGAATCTTGGACTAAAATTAAACCAGATGTAAGTCACTTTCGTGTATTTGGTAGTATATCATGGGCTCACATTCCTGATGAGAAAAGGAAAGAATTGCAACCTAAAAGTGAGAAGTGTGTACTTGTTGGTTGTTCTGAAGATGTCAAAGGTTATAGACTTATTCAACCACATTGTAATGCAATTATTATTAGAAGAGATGTTAAATTTGATGAAAATATCTTGGCCTGCGAGCCTAATTTGACGATTGTGCCTTCTTCTATTCCTATTCTGGTTTCTTCTTTGTTCAACAACATAGGTATTCCAACAAAGGATGAACACCTTCAGTAACCACTCACACAACCATATCAAAGATCAACACACCGATGTTTTTACATGGTAAAACCTCTATGGGGAAACATCCATGACCCCATCCAACATGACCACTTCGAGCAGTTTATTAATGCAAAAGAAAAATATTACAGAGATATTTTACAAGAGATTTTCTCACAATTGATCATCGACAAATGACCCTCCATGCTGTTTAAATAGAGATCATATTAAAATTGGGTGTTAAGCTAGAAACCAATGGTTGTTAAGATCAAGGATAATATGAACCATCAGATCACTCTATGTCGGGAACATATCGTGACCATCAGATTTCCTAGCCACAAATGCATACTAATGCATACTAAAGAAACAAACTAAGAAACACACTTTTACCTAATGACACATTAGACCAAGTAGATCTTAACTAACTCCTAAGTGTCTAAATATCCTAACATCCCCCCTTAAGAACAACTTGGGATAGGATTGAGGGATTTACAATAGTGACACAATAGGAGAAGGAAGGAGGAATTAGAGCTTATTCCCCCCTTAATGACAACTTCCTGAACTCCTAACATAGATTAAAGTTTGGAAAACTTCACTTCTGTAAGAGACTTTGTGAAAATGTTTGCAACTGGATCTTCTGTAGGGAAAAAGAGCACTTCAATAACTTGATCATGAATGAGATTTCTAATGAAGTGCATGTGTAGCTCGATGTGCTTGTTGCACTGGTGTTGATCTGGGTCTTTGGTGAGCTTGATGACACTCTGATTGTTGCACCAAAGGCTATTCAGATGCTACTGGTAGAATCCAAACTTTGAAAGGATCTGTCGAAGCCACAAGACTTCCTGACTTTCATTTACCGCTTCTCGGTACTCTTCTTCTACTGAATAAAGTGTAGTAGTTTGTTGTTTCTTATAGACCCAAGTGACAGGTCCTGAACCAAGGCTGAAAACATAACCCACAGTAGGCTTCTGATCATCAGGGTCACCGACCCAATCTGAATTAGTGAAACCAACTAATAAAGGAGTCCCCCCTGATCTGTAATGTATCCCAAACCAAATTGTACCATGTACATAGCAAAGTAACCTTTTAGTTGTTTTCCAATGGCTTTCATGGTGTGTTTGCATATACCAGGCAACAAGACCAACAACAAAGGAAAGATCAGGATGAGTATGAGTCAAGTACAAGAGGCTACCAACTAATTGACGGTACAGGGTGGCATCAAATTTGAGAGAAGTACAGGTGGCAGAAAGATTGACTCCAGACTGGAAGGGAGAAGGGGTCGGTTTACAATCATCCATGTGAAAGTGATGAAGAAGGTCACAAGCATACTTAGAATGAGAAAAAAAAATTCCTTCATTGGTTTGCAAAACTTGGAGGCCAAGGAAATAGTGAAAAAAACCTAAGTTTGTCATTTCAAATTTGTTCTTAAGGATGGTTTTCACATGGTTTAAAATTTTTGAGTCACTACCAGTAAGGATAAGGTCATCAACATAAAGGAAAAGGATTATGAGATGGATTCCTACTTTCTTGGTATAGACATTAGGATCAGAATGGCATCTAGAGAATCTGGTGTCAATAAGAAAGTTTTCCATTTTGGCATACCAAGAGCGAGGAGCTTGCTTAAGACCATAAAGAGATTTATTAAGGTGACAAACAAGGCTAGAGTCATTCTAGACATAGCCATGAGGTTGTTCCATGTATATTTCTTCTTGCAAATATCCATGAAATAAGGCGAATTTAACATCCATCTGATGGACCTCCCATTTATGTGAGGCAGCAAGGGCAAGAACAAGGTGTATGGAATTCATTTTGGCTACAGGGGAAAAGGTTTCATTATAGTCAATTCCTTCAACTTGGGAAAATCCTTTGGCAACCAACCGAGCTTTGTGTCTTTCAACACTTCCATCTGATGCATACTTAGTTATGTAGACCCATTTACATCTTACAAGTTTTCTTCCTTTTGGAAGAGGTACAAGTACCCAAGTATCGTTGGCCATTAAAGAACAATATTCTTCATTCATTGTTGTATCCCAATCTGGATGACCTGAAGCTT
>ML817791.1:40083-75972 GCA_009831015.1 Picea engelmannii | reverse complement strand
AGGTCGAATGAAGGCACAATCGTTGAATTATGCTTGTAGGCCAAGAGATTTTCATCAAATTTAACATCTCTTCTAATAATAATTTCATTGCAATGTGGTTGAAGAAGTCTATAAACTTTGACATCTTCAAAATAACCAACAAATATACACTTCTCACTTTTAGACTACAATGCTTTCCTTTTCTCATCAGGAATGTGAGCCCATGTTATACTTCCAAATACACAGAAGTGACTTAAATTTGGTTTAATTTTAGTACAAGCTTATTTCGGTGTTATATTTTTAAGAGCCTTTGTGGGAGTGCGATTTACTATGTAATTTATAGAGTTTATCACTTCTGCCCAATACTTTAGACTTAATTCCTTAGATTGGATCATACAATTAGCCATTTCTTTTATTGTACAATTATTTCTCTCAACAACACCATTTTGTTGTGGTGTATATGTAATAGTGTGTTGCATTTGGATGCCCTGTGTAGTGCAGCAACTTGTAAAATTATTGATCACATATTCACCTCTGTTATTTGTTCTTAACTTTTGAATTTGATGTCCAAATTTCTTTTCTACAAGGGCCTTATAGGCCAAAAAATTGTCAAAAACTTCGCTCTTAAGTTTTAAGAAATAAACCCAAGTATGTCTGGAAAAGTCATCAATGAAAGTTAAGAAATACTTGCACCCAAAAAAAGAAGGAGAAGAAAGAGGACCATACAAATCACAGTGAACCAGTTGCAAAGGGCCCAAGGTGTGCCAAGAGGCACATTTGTCAAAACTGTCTCGATGATGTTTTCTAAGAACACAAACGACACAACGCCATCTCTGCATGAAACAAGAGGAAGACCAGTCACCATATTTTGATTACATAGTTGTTGCAATGAGCGATAGTTTAGATGACCAACCATTCATGCCAAAATTTTCTCAAGTCATCGCTATGAGCAACAAAAACTGTTGAAAAAGATGATGAACCAAAGTTGTCAAACTTGTACAACCTGGTAATATCATCAACAATTCCAGTTGCAAGAAAATGCTTAGGATCTTGTAGATCCTTGATTACAACTTGGTGAGGTGAAAACTCTACAGTTTTACCTTCACCTGAATGAGTGATTTGATACATTGATAGAAGGTTACAAGAAAGACTTGGAACACATAATACATCATTGAAATGACTGTTTTCTACTTGAATCGTTCTAGATCATTCAACACTAAGAGATCTATTATCACCAACAAATATTTTCTTGGTGTTACATTCATTGAGAGCAGAAAATATGTCTCTATCCTTAGCCATATGATAATATGCTCCAAAATCAATAAGCCACTCATTAGAAGAAGAAGTATAAGTTGTATTGAAGGAGAAACTAGAAGCAGAAAGTGCATGTCCATGAGAAGAAGAAGAAGAAGTAGAATCAATATTGATGTTGTGCTTCTTCATCGCTGCTTCTAAAGCTACCATCTTTTTGAAACATTTGGAATCATCATAATCATATTTATCACAAACATTGCAATGTCTCTTAGTCTTCTTACTTTTATATTTTGCTCCTTTATCACCATTAGGAGCAGAAGCTGTTTGAGTGGGTTTGGGACCCTTATATTGCTTGTTGTTGTGGCGAGGATGTTACTTCTTGGGATTCTTGGGTTTATCTTTCTGATGGAAAACTAAGGCTTTGTTGGAGGTACTTGCAGTGATGATCACTCCAAGTTGTACAAGCTTATCTTGCTCTCTAATAAAAGAATCACAAAAGTTCTCAAGACTGGGTTTTTGATAAGTTGTCCCTAGAGCCTCTTGCATGGCATAAAAGGTAGATACAAACACAAAATATGCACTACCTAGCTTAGAAAGAATAAGATATATGCACCGATCTTCTTCTATCTTTATCTTACATTCTTCACATAAAGTTCTGAGTGTTTTAAACTTAGATAGATAGTCTTCAATGCAAGAAAAACCATTTGGACTTAAAGTCAGTACTTGATTTTCTAACTATTGTGCTCGAATAATATTGTGTTTATCAAACACAAATTCAATCTTTTCCCAAGCTTCTTTAGGTTTATCAATTGATTAAAGGTGGAACCTTAAATCAGGAGAGATGGACATTCCGATTAATCCACGTGCTTCGTCATTCCTATTATCCCATTTGAATTTCCTATTAGCATTAGTGGGTGTTGTTTTCTTTCCCAAGGTAATTCAGTACAAACCTTTACTTCTTAATAAATCCTCCATATGGGATTTCCATTGGAAGTAGTTGGTGCTGGTAAGTAAGAGATTACTTGTAGAAGCCATATTAAATATGCCGATAGTATGGATTTAAAAACTTAAACTAATGATCTAAATGAAAATATCTAGAGAAATTATGTGGTTTAAAAAAAAATGGCACTAAAAACGGACTTCGGATGTGAAAGTTATGCTCATTTAAAGAAAAGCATAAACGGTAACCAAAGGACCATGTGGTGGTGTAAGTTGCTTTATGAAGTGACCCACTTTTATAAATAGAAGTAGGGATCACTTTTACAATGAAGTTACTTTATAAAAGAAAAATTGCATGCAAAATAAATAATTCTAAAATAAAATATTAAAGCTACTTATAGTGATTCACTTTTACACTTGAAGTGAAATACACTTTACAATTTGAGCATGAACTTTTTCAAAAAAAAGTATCAAAAAGAGAGATTTGAACTCAAGACCTCTTACTTAATATGACATCTTTTAACCAAATGGGCTAACAAAACATATTGTATTGTTTTGCAAGAGGATTGTTGTTGTTGTTGAAGATGGCCTTGGAGAGGGTGCTAAAAAAAACTCTTTTCACACAAGAATTGTTTTTTGCTTCTCGATGACAACATGGGTTAGATCTCGGTTAGATTACCCAGAAGATGCACATTTTCCTATCTGTTTCTGATTTGCTGAGATCACATAGGGAATGGGGAAAATAGCATACGCAGATATAAAAGAGTAGAAACTTAGAAAAAAATAATATAAAACTAAAATAAAACCAAAATACTACTCTACAAAAATTCAAAAAATGCGTATTCAGGCTTTATACCTCCGGGTCTGACTAAAATGGTCGTATCTTGGGCAAACAAAAACCTTTTCGAGTGAAACGAAAACTGTTCCTGACTGAAATGAGTGCTAAGAATGCAATGGAACAATCATTTTATCCCATAAATGTACGGAAATGGAAGAAAATAGAGATGAGACAACTCGGCTTCACGATCTCAATCTACAATAGGAGCGGGTCTTCAAATAGGCTCTGATACCATGTTGGACAACACATGTATTCCAACAGAGGACGAACACCTTCAGTAACCACTCACACAACTAGATCAAAGATCAACACACCAATGTTTTGATGTGGTAAAAACCCTATGGGGAAACATCCACGGTCCCAGCCAACGCGACCACTTCAAGTAGTTTATTAATGCAAAAGAAAAAGATTACAGAGAGATTTTACAAGAGAGTTTCTCACAATTTATCATCGGTAAATGACCCTCCATGATCTTTAAATAGATATTAGGGACCAATTGGGTGTCAAGCCATAGATCAATGGCCGTTAAGTTCTAAGAGAATATGAACCGTCAAATCACTCTATGTTTGGAACATATCGTGACCATCATATTTCCTAACTACAAATGCATACTAATTCATACTAAATAAACACACTAAGAAACACACTTTTACCTAACGACACATTAGACCAAGTATATCTTAACTAAATCCTAAGTGTCTAAATATCCTAACATTCTTTAGATGATGATAGTGGGGAGAAAATCGACCTCTTCCTGCTCACCTTCCTCCATACGAGTCCTTTGAACCTGAACCAACACCAGCTCCACAACTTCCTAGATGGGTCTGTTCAAAACGAGAAGAAAATGATGATCTCGTCGGTGATCCTTCATATCAACGTCAGACACGTTCACGGTACCAGTGAGCCTCTTCTCTTTTGGCTCAAGTTTCAGAGACTCATGATCCAGAGACATTTGCAGAAGCCTTAGGTCATCTAGATTGGGATACAACAATGAATGAAGAGTATCGTTCTTTAATGGAAAATGATACTTGGGATATTGTACCTCTTCCAAAAGAAAGAAAACTTGTAAGATGTAAATGGGTCTACAAAACTAAGTATGCATTAGATGGAAGTGTTGAAAGACACAAAGCTCGGTTAGTTGCCAGAGGATTTTCCCAAGTTGAAGGAATTTACTATAATGAAACCTTTTCCCTTGTACCAAAATGAATTCCATCCACCTTGTTCTTTTCCTTGCTGCCTCACATAAATGGGAGGTACATCAGATGGATGTTAAATCCGCCTTCTTGCACGGAGATTTGCAAGAAGAAATCTACATGGAATAACCTCCTAGCTATGCCCAAAATGACTCTAGCCTTGTTTGTTACCTTAAAAAATCTCTTTATGGTCTTAAGCAAGCTCCCCGAGCCTGGTATTCCAAATGGACAACTTTCTTATTGACACCAGATTCTCTATATGACATTTTGATCCTAATGTCTATACCAAGAAAGTAGGAATCCATCTCATAATCCTTTTCCTTTATGTCGATGACCTTATCCTTACTGGTAGTGACTCAAAACATTTAAACCATGTGAAAACCAACCTTAAGAAAAAATTTGAAATGTCAGACTTAGTTTTTTTGCACTATTTCCTTGGCCTCCAAGTTTTGCAAACCAATGAAGGAATTTTTCTTTTCCAGTCTAAGTATGTTTGTGACCTTCTTCGTCTCTTTCACATGGATGATTGTAAACCAACCCATTCTCCCTTCTAGTCTGGAGTCAAGTTTACTGTCACGTGTACTTCTCCCGGAGTCAATTCCACCTTGTACCGTAAGTTAGTTGGTAGCCTCTTATACTTGACTCATACCCATCCTGATTTTTCCTTTGATGTTGGTCTTGTTGCCCATTATATGAAAACACCCCATGAATTCCATTAGAAAGAAACTAAAATGATACTTCACTATGTTCCTGGTATAGTTCATATTGGGATACATTATAGTTCAGGGGGAATCCTTTATTGGTTGGTTTCACTGATTCAGATTGGGTCGGCGACCCTGATGATTAGAAGTCTACTGCAGGTTATGTTTTTAGCCTTGGTTCAGGACCTGTCACTTGGGCCTGTAAGAAACAACATACTATTTCACTTTCTCCAGCAGTAGCAGAGTATTGAGCAGTGATAAATGCAAGTCATGAATCCTTGTGGCTTCAACATATCCTTTCAGAGTTTGGATTTCAGTAGCAACATCCGACCAACCTTTGGTGCGATAATCAGAGTGTCATCAATCTCACCAAAGAACCAGTTCAACATCAATGCAACAAGAACATCAAGCTACACACACACTTCATCAGAAATCTCATTCATGATCAAGTTATTGAAGTGCTATTTTTCCCTACAAAAGATTAAGTTGCAGACATTTTCACAAAATTTCTTACAGAAGTGAAGTTTTCCAAACTTCGATCTATGTTAGGAGTTTAGGAAGTTATCATTAAGGGAGGATAGGCTCTAATGCCTCCTTCCTTCTCCTATTGTGTCACTATTGTAAATCCTTCAATCCTATCCCAAGTTGTTCTTAAGGGGGGATGTTAGGATATTTAGACATTTAGGAGTTAGTTAAGATCTACTTGGTCTAATGTGTCGTTAGGTAAAAATGTGTTGCTTTATTATGCATTAATATGCGTTTGTAGTTAGGAAATTCGACGGTCATGATATGTTCTCGACATAGAGTGATCCCACGGTTCATATTCTCCTCGATCTTAACGACCATTGATCCGTGGCTTAACACCCAATTGGTCCATGATTTCTATTTAAAGAGCATGAAGGGTCATTTGCCAATGATCAATTGTGAGAAAATTTCTTGTAAAATCTCTCTGTAATCTTTTTATTTTGCATTAATAAAATGCTCTAAGTGGTCGCGTTGGTTGGGGCCATGGATGTTTCCCCATATGGTTTTTACCACGTGAAAACATCGGTGTGTTGATCTTTGATCTGGTTATGTGAGTGGTTATTGAAGGTGTTCATCCTCTGTTGGAATACTTGTGTTGTCGGACACAAGTTTTTCTTCACATCTCAAGTATGTTCTTCTCTTGCATTTGTGGGTGATTTGGAGAATCAGAAATGCTGAAGAAAATTGGGTTCTAATGGAGGTTCATTCATAGTGTGATTGCCAAATATTCCCTACTTAGATATCACTAGAAGATCTCATCTCCTTGGTCGAGTGATCCACTAGATATTACTCTGTGCAGTGACTCATATTACAACAAAAACATACTGGGTGAATCTAGGTGACTCTATACAGATGTTGGTGAATTTTTATGCATGATTTGGATCCATTTCCATAGCATTGAAGATCCTCCTCTATTAAGCTACATAAATTTTTGTTTTGCAGTAGTTCAAATTACTGCAACGTCATGGATCAAAGTCAGGTTCTCTTCCTCACACCATTCAACTACTATGATCCGATATCTAAAACATTGTTTTTTCTAAGAAGCAAATAGTTGTTTTAGATAACAATGGGCACAAAAGTTGAATGAACACTTGTTGCAAAAAAATCAAAGTGATCTAACAAATGTGATGAGGCTTGTGGATTATTGTGTCTATGTATATCTCATGGTCTTCTTTTCCACATTGAATTTATGAGAATTCACACAATCAAATATGGACTACACTAGAAGAACTATTTTGGAAGTAGGGCATGTTAAGAGGACACCAAGTGGAGAATGATCTCATTAGTTTAATCCCTAGCAGTTTTGACACCATCCAAAATTTCTTCACCAAGTTAAAAGCATTGATATTGTAGTTCAAGCAGTGTAATATTGAGAAAACGGGCGAGTAGCTAGTTTGTTCCATTCTTGTCAAACTGGACCTGCGTACTCTATATTTGTTTCTACATTCCATGCCACCAAGGACACACTTGGAACCACATGGAATTGCCATCTCTTGATCAATTTAATGTTGCACTTACCAAGGAGTAAGAAAAACTTGTATAGATGGGAAATTTGAAGCCTTCAAAGGCACATGAACTTACTACCAATCAAGGCACAAAGTAGTTGAAGGCCTCAAACAAAAGCAATAAAAAAATAAAAAATAGAGATAAGAAGGAGAATGAGCAAAGAAAGAAACAAAATTCATCCAAAGTTGCTCATGATACTTCCCATTGAAAGGGTAACAAACCCAAGGTTGAGAGGGTCAAATGTTCTTATTGCAATGGGTTTAGACATAATGAACATAAGTTAATGAAGAATCAACTTGATCATCTTACTCACATTCTTGAGTAAAATCACATCAAGGTTCCTAGTTCAATCAAGAAGAAAAATCTTCCAAGGCATAGGAGAATAATAAGGGGAAGAAAAAGACATTGATTGAGAACTTGTAGTAGTTGCATCTCCACCTTCCTTGAGGATACTTGACTTTTTTGAATGGTTGGTCATGCCCTTTAGTTTTACAAATGCTCCAACCACTTTCATGAGGATGATGGACAATATCTTGCAACCATTCACCAATACTTTTGTAGTGGTGTATCTGGATGACATTCTCATTTACAACAAGACTTGGGCTGAATACTTGCAGCATATTCAGCAGGTTCTGCACACCATGCGACAACACAAGCTATATGCCAACTTGAAAAAATGCTCCTTCGGTATGGACAGGGTCCATTACCTAGGCTACATAATTGATCATCATGGCGTACATGTGGATCCAGCCAAGATCCAAGCCATCCATGACTAGCCAGCCCCAACCACACTCACTGAGCTTCAGAGCTTCTTGGGCCTTGCCAATTTCTATCACAGGTTCATGTTGGGATTCTCCCATATTGCATGGGCCCTCAGCCAAATAACCAGGGGTGGTGGTAAGGAAATATTTGCGTGGGGCTGGTCCCAACAACAAGCATTCAACGATTTGAAGCAGCGCTTGTGCTCAGCCCCAATACTTTCACTACCAGACCTACACCAACCCTTTTAGATTGAGACAGATGCTTCAGACTATGCAGTGGGAACCATTCTCACTAAGCACAACCACCCCATGGCCTATCATAGTGATACACTATCAGATGTTGTCCATAAGTACCCTACTTATGACGAAGAATGTACTCCATTGTGAAAGCCTGCCGCCAGTGGAGAAATTACATTCTTGGGAAGGAGACAATCATTCACACTGATCATAAGCCACTGCAGTTCATGCAGACATAAGGAAAATTGCAGAATGATCGCCATCAAAATTCATCCACATAATTGCAGCAATTCCACCTCAACATCAAGAATAAAACATGAAGCACCAATTGCGTCGCTGATTTCCTCAGCAGACCACCAGTCGCGACACTCACCACTGTGCTAGACTCCTGCAGCCATGAGATCTCTAGATGGCCCCAACTTTATGAGACAGACCCAGACTTCACCACCACCTACCAAATGTTGGGTACAAATGCAGTTGTCGATAATTTCCATCTTCCGGATGGGTTGTTGTGTCATATGGGCCATATATGTGTTCCATCAAGCGAGCGAGAAAATATGATTTGGGAAGCCCACTATAGTCGAGTGGTAGGACACTTTGGCGTTGAAAATAAAATTGAGATGCTACAGAAACATTTCTACTGGCTGACACTTTGACAGGAGGTCAACAAATATATCAGGTCCTGCACTGCCTACGCTATTGCCAAACCGACCACTAAGAAAAAGGGCATGTACACCCCTCTTCCTACTCCTGAAAGGCCATGGGAATCCATCCCAATGGACTACATGTCAGGCATCCCATCCACCAAGTGGGGAAATGACTGTGTTTTTGTGGTTGTTGATCGATTTTCTAAGATGGTGATTCTGGTTGCCTGCAAGAAGAACATCACGACTGAGGCCACTAACAAGCTCTTCTTTGAATGAGTCTGAGTACATTTTGGAATCCCACAAACCATTGTCTCAGATCAGGACAATTGATTTCTTATCACATTCTGGTCAAGCCTCTAGTCATGGTTGGACACCAAGCTCACCAAATCCATGACCTTCCACCCCCAGGCAGATGGCGAAACCAAGGTCATAAATTGAATTATTGTGCATATCCTTCACATGTATAATTCAAAGAGCCTTCCCTATGTCCAACATAGCTACAACTGATCCCTGCATAGCTCAACCGACCATAACCCCTTTCGGGTGGGGTTGGGATTCCAACCATTGGGTCCCTTAGATGTTTCACTTCCCCTTGCAGTCACCTCTACCGACTCATCTTCTGCTCCAACTAAAGTTGAAAAAGACACCCAGTTCATTGAGTGGATCTAACACATCTGCCAATAGGTTTAGGATATCCTACAGAAGTCCAATTAAAAGTACAATTGTTTCCATGATCAACATCGGGTGCTACATAAGTTTCAGGTGGGCAAAAAAGGTTGGTTGCACTTGCAAAAATAACGCCTTATAGGACCCCATCAGAAGATTCCCCCACTCCATTATGGACCATACACCATCACCAAGGCCATGGGGGATAATTATTTTGATCTCAACATTCCTCCTTTCCTTGGCCTACACCTAGTGTTCAACGTGGATCTTCTTCGCCCTTATTTCCTACCATTATTGGACACCTCAAACGTAGCAGAACAAATGACACCAATAGAGATCAACCCCAACTGCATACACTAGGCATCCAATGATCATATTGTGGACACATAGATCAAGGGCACTCGACAACAAAGGATCCATCTTTATCAAGTCATCAAAGTAGGGCAGCTCTTGCACTAAGGCAAGTGGCTCACCCCGGGCCAAATTCAAAAGAAATTTCCTCATCTGATGGGGGAACTCAATGTAATGGAGACCATTGATTCCTAAGGAGGGGGGATTTATCTAGGTGTATATCGGTGGCCACCCACCTTTTCCAACTAGCTCAAAACAATTTTATGGCAATTTACTATTTTTAGCAGTTTTAACTTCTGGGGCCATTTTGAGGGCCTAAATGAAGGTTTTTTCAGGATAGATATTCTAAATGATAGGTTAAGGCATGATTGATCCCCCAAAATGAATCTCCTTGATGATACCTTTCCAACGAGATATCATACGCCTAAAACAGAGATCATATGCAAAAGTTACGACCTCGAGAAGTTGATGTACTAACTTACCCAGATGGGGTCCACATGACTTTTGGCGCTTTATCTCCTAGGGTTTTTTGGCATTCCTATTTATTGTAAAAAGGCCTTTAGAGCCTCATTGTAATCATATTCTTGCGAATGAGCGCAACCCTCACATCTCTTCTCAGAGATAAGCCACCACCGTTCCAACAAGCTTGTTTCCACTGCATTTTACAGTTTCAGCTTATTTCCTTATTGAATAGAAAAACAATTTTACTATGTCTCTGTTATTTTGGGTTAAGCACCTATTAATAATTTTCATTCATTTCGTCCTACTCATAAAATCCAAATCAGTGGTATCTGAACGGTCTGATCCTTGTCGTCTTAATGCATGTCCCCAACGAGATCAGAGTACAAAAAGTTGGGTCTCGAGCTTGTTTCTCTTAAGGAAAAAATATCTCACATGCCCAAGTGACCTCTCATGGCAGGAGAAAATAAATATGTCAGGATAAGAGATCCTTTAGAACTGTTGATTGAGGAATCCCTCACGCTACAAAGGAACGAGATGATGGATAGTTTCACGCAAATCCTTCGACGACTACCAACAAATGACACATCTTCTTCGAGCGGAGGCACCTCCTCCTTCAAGGTACAAATAAACTTCACTATTCATGTATTTGAAGGTCAGATAGATGCAGATGCTATAGACAAGTGGTTTAATCTACTAGAAGTGTATTTTTCTATCCATAACTTTTCAAATAGAGAAAATATTACTTTTGCGCTCCTCAAAGCTGTTCCCCATGTCAAAGATTGGTGGTAAAATTTCTGTGAGTAAAAGGAAACAGAGGAACCCTCATTATTTACAATCATGACCACCTAGGAATCCTTCAGGGATGCTATTAAGGAACAATCCTACCCTGTTGAAAGTTATGATGACTTGTATACCAAATGGACCGCACTGCGGCAAGAAAGAGACCAAGCAGTGCCAGATTTCAAAAATATCTTTCATACCTTGTGCACCAAGATGGGTATCAAAGATTTAGAGTGAAATATGGTGCTCAAGTATCACGACACTGTGTATAGATACATCTAGACTGAAATGGAATTTTTGGACATCTCCTCCTTGGGTTCAGCCTACCAATATGTTGTCAAAATCGAGCAGAAGCTCAAACAAAAGATGTGGCAATTTGGGCCTGGGAACCCCTCACAACAAAAACCAAGAAAGGGAAGCCTCAACCCACAGAACAAAGGATAGAGAAAATATGGATAGTATCAGAACAACCAGTCCAAGTCATAGGCAAAGAAGGACACTAAAAAGACAAAGAAAGATACCGGGAAGTGGTGCAACTTCCGTAAGAGCCCTTGGCATAACACTATTGACTGTTGCTCAAAGAAGTCATTGGTGGTTGAAGTGAAAGCCTCTGAATCAGATGCGGGTTCAGACTCTGAACCATAACCAGAAAGGAGAAGATAGATCATTAACACAGAACCGAGTGCCACCATCGCTACCACCATGCTCCATCCTGGTGAACCAAATGCGCCAGAAGAAGGAGAATGCCTCTTCCATTCATAGATGTGGGTAAAAGGCACCCCGCTGCACTTCATCATTAATAGTGGTAGCTAGAAGAACCTCATCTCAGTAGAGGTCGTCAAGCGGCTAGCCCCGCCAACAATGTCACACCCACAACCCTACACTATTGGATGGCTCCGCCAAGGAAGTGATCTCTGTGTTAGCCAACATTGAAAACTGTCGTACGACATCAAGACCTTCAAGGATGAGGTATTGTGTGATTTTTCTCCTCTCGAAGTTTGTGATGTTATTTTGGGACAACCTTATTTATGGAAACATCATGCTGTATATGAGTCTAGGCCTCATAGTGTTATTATTATTTTAAACGAGAAATTGTACAAGATACCCGAGGCAGTCCCACCTAATGTTATTTACTTGATCTCTGCTAAGAAATGTAGGAAGGTCATCTCTCAGATGGGGAAGTTTGTATTCTTCCTTATTTTCTCTTAGAATAAGCAAAAGATCACAGCTATATCCAGGGTCTCTGTGGCCGACCTCTCCACACAACAAAAGCAAGTAGATAAGGTCGTGGAAGAATACTCAGATATCTTCTCCTCACCTATCGAGGTACCTCTGCACTACCAGGTCAAGCACCCCATTGATATGACCCCTGATGCATCATTTCCCAATGGGCCAGTCTGTCACCGCTCTCTGCTAGAGAATGAGGAGATCAAATGACAGATCCAAGAATTTCTCCACAAGGGGCACATCTGTCCCATCTCATCACCTTGCGGGAGCCCAATCATATTTGTACAAAATAAATATGGAACCTAGTGACTTTGCATTGATTAGTAGGCTCTAAATAAAATCATAGTCAGAAACTGGTACCTGATTCCCTGAATCGACGACCTCCTTGATCAACTCATGGGGGCCAAATACTTCAGTAATATTGATCTGAAGTCTGGCTACACCAGGTCCCGATAGAATATACAAATATATGGAAAACTTCCTTCAAGTCAAAGGAAGGCCTTTTTGAATGGTTGGTCATGCCCTTTGGTTTGACAAATGCTCCAGCCACTTTCATGAGGATGATGGATGATATCCTGCGAGCTTTCACCAATACTTTTGTAGTGTTGTATCTAGATGACATTCTCATTTACAACAAGACTTGGGATGAACACTTGCGATACTTTTGTTGTGTCGAAAATACAGTGGCGATGCTACAGAGACATTTCTACTGGCTAAAACTTCGACAAGAGGTCAACAAATATATCAAGTCCTACACTGCCTACGCTATTTCCAAACCGACCACTAAGAAATAGGGCCTGTACACCCCTCTTCCTACTTCTGAATGGCCATGGGAATCCATCTAAATGGACTACATGTCGGGCCTCCCATCCACCAAGTGGGGAAATGACCGTGTTTCTGTTGTTGTTGATCACTTTTCTAATATGGCGATTTTGGTTGCCTGCAAGAAGAACATCATAGCCGAGGCCACTACCAAGCTCTTTTTTGAACAAGTCTGGGTACATTTTGGAATCACACAAACGATTGTCTTAGATCTTTACAGTCGATTTCTTAGCACATTCTATTCGAACCTCTGGTCATTGTTAGACACCAAGCTCACCAAATCCACGACCTTCCACCCCCAAACAGATGGCCAAATTGAGGCCGTAAATCGAATGATTGTGCATATCCTTCACATGTATAATTCAAATCACCCTTGCACATGGGATGAGAGCCTTCCTTATGTCCAACATAGTTACAACCGAGCCTTGCATAGCTATTGGCACAGGGGAAGACCAAGGTTCACCTCCAAGAGCGCACCAACAAGCCCAAACTACTAGCCCTTTCGACAACACCTATGAAGCAGATTTAGTCTCACCCGAAGCAGTTATGAGGGGATTGCAAGACAAAGATGTCTACAACCAAAGGAAATATCAAGTGGATCTAATACAAAATAGTACAATATGCATAAATCACTTATCAACTTATATCTATTCTGCACATCTACTTATCAGATCTAAAACAGTAATGCAATCACAATATATCAATGCCAGAGATAAAATACCAATCACACATGACAAAAAATATACGTGGTTCACCCTCTCTCTAGGGATACATCCACATAACTGTTCTATAATATATTAAGGTAAAACATACAGTTTTTGTTTGTGCTCTTAGCTAGCAGATCTTCTTTCTTCTCCTCTCTTTCTCTCCCCTCCCTGTGCACCTAGATGCAGGGTTGATCTTTGCACCCAACTGAAGATCTTACAATACTGGAAGGCTCTTGTACTCAACACTTATTTCTCACACTCTACTACTCGATCACACAATGACAAAGATAACAATAATCTTAACACCAACAATACCAACAACAACAACAACCTATCCTAGGTCCTTTAGACCTCTATTTATACATTACAATAGCTCACCGACATCCTTAGGCCGAAACCTAGGTGTTCAAAAACCTAGATACGAAAACCCTAGGTGTCTCAAACCATAGGTCAACTTGACCCGTATTTTCAAGGCTTCGCCATCCTGACTTTCCTTCTTTCTCACACAGTTCTCCAAAGCATCCAATGGTGGTGTTTTTCGCTTGTTGAGTTGTCCACGATCCTTCTTCCTTGCTTATCTGTCATCCTTGATTTCCTCGTCCAACGACTTGCTTCTCTCCATATTTTCTGCTCTTTTTCTCACTTCAACCCAGTAACAGTCACTGTGTCTTCCACGAAGTTCACATTCTCCCTTTTCTTCCTTGATTTTTGCTTGCTTCCATAACCAAGGGCCAATGGGCCCCCAACACGCACTTGTGACTCGTCCCAAGGCACTTCATATCTTAGCTTCCTGTTTTACTTCGATTCCAAACTGCACAGTGCAGCCTCTACTTTCTGCTCAATGCCTCCTCTTTTTCCCTTGTGAAAATTGTCTTTTCTGTGTCTGGTACCTAGTTTCAACTGCACCTAGTACCTAGACCCTTTTCTTTATGCTTCTAAAAATTTATGCATAAATTCCTTGAATGCTTCAACCACCACCTTGGAAAATATGGCTGGGGAATTCTTCAATCTGAATGGAATTACTGTGTATTGGTAGGATCCCCATTCTGTTGCAAATGTGGTCTTATGGCGATCTTCCTTGGCAATCCGGATCTGATGGTATCCTGAAAATCCATTTGTAAAAGAATATACTTCATGGCCTCCCACATTATCTAACACTTCATCAATGAATGGTGTAGGGAAGGGATCATGCAAACAAACATCATTTATCTTCTTGAGATCCACACATCTCTTGATCTCCCTTTTCTTCTTGTCTTGTACCACCATAGGGATAATCCAATTTGACTCTTCGACAGGTTCTATAATCCCTGCTTCCAACATTCTGTTGAGTTCAATCTTCACTTTCTCCTTATATTTAGGGTTCAATATGTAGGGTCTCTATTTGACTGGTCTTGCATATGGATTCAAAGGTATCCTCATCTCTCCCATAGTCCCTTTAATGCCCTTCATATCAGTGAACTTGGTTGGAAACAAGTCCTGATATTCATGTAGTAACTCTGTAATTTTGTCGATGGTGGAAGCATCCCAGTAATCTTCGACATTTGCAAACTTTGGTGTCTTCTCTGTTCCAATATTGACCTTCTTAATATTGATCAGTTGTCCAATAAATGGTATCTCAACTCATGGGTCTTCCACATTTCTCTGATCTTCTGTTTCCACAATGTTCACCTTCCTTAGATCATCATCTTCATCAACATTGATGTTGTAACAACCTTGTAGTTTTTGAAGAGGTGCAGTCCATTTGTCCTCTTCTTGTTCCAAAGGAAGGCTAGATGCATCCTCAAATACTTTCTATCTCACAATATTTAATGCTTGATCTACTAAAGGAAATTGGCTTTCAAACAGGAATGTAGTTATAAAATTATGAGTTATACCTTCCCAATCCGTAGTGATGAGGCGCATCTCTGCTTGGAGGTACCAGTTGATAGGCGTCGTGTCCAACGTGTTAATGAATTTGTGCACCCATTTTTCTTGAGGAATGTTGCTCCAAGCCTCTTCACAACTCTGCACATGTTCCTTTGGATAGCTTTGACCTGTGTAACAAACTTCGCAACCTTCTTCTTGTGCTGAGAACTATGCTGTCATCAAGGTACGACATTGTATCCAATCCGTAATTTTAATTTTGTGTGCTCCCCACCATCTTGTTGGGGTTGCTCTCAGGGCCTCATCCATCGCCAAAAATATTTTTTTCAATGGTACACTCTCTTCAAATTCCAACAAGAAGGTTTCTAGAGGATTCAGACCATCAAAGGTGGGAAAATTGCTTACTGTTGTGTCGATCCAGTGAACTTCTCTGGTTAATCTAGCACATCTTCTTGTAGATACTTCATGCATTTTATTCTTCCAGTTCTCCAGTGCTTCTTCTGAGTCTGATGAACATGCGCTATCACTTCACCAGCTTAAGTTCCCATCGGCTGTAGGATTAATGTAATCATGTTACCTGGCTGTTAGCTTGTATATTTTTTCCAGTTCGTATGGCCAGTCTTCTTCTCTGATAGGTTCTGTGTATCATTGACCTTCATATAGATCTAAAGGTGCAATGACCCTAAGGACATCTCTTTCAATATTGATACGTATTTTCATTAGATCAACCACAGTGGAATTATTGAAGGCCCAATCAATTCCTAACAACGCAGGGTAAGGACAACTATCATCAACTATTTCAATTACCTCAAAATCTACAAACGTTCTTACTCCGTCAATGTCCACAGGGACATGTTCTAATCTACCAAAAGGGCTTACAACTTGCTAATTAGCCATCCTAAGCCTAATAGGGGAATAGATCAACTTTGGTTTTCCCATCAGTGCCCAGGTTTGCTTCGTCGTGACATTGACCTCCGACCCTAAGTCAAGGACTACATAATCTATCTCATACTCTCCTATTTGAGCATTCAAATGTAATTCCTTATTTGTCCTTATCTTCTTACCAATTTGGTGTACTTCCCTATTCAGTAAGGGGTCTATCTTCCCTAGCTCATATTTTCTGATTAAATTTTGTAACTCTTGTACAATGCTTTCATCCTTAATCAACTTAATGCAAGTATATAAAAATTCCATGAGCTTGATTACCTCTTTTCCTTTTGTTGGTGAAGCAGCCTGATCAAATGCCAGAGGCATGCCATATTCTCTCACTTCTGGTCTTGTCTTTGATGAAGAGCCTTGGTCTCTTCATATTTTCCTTCCTCTTCCCTAGCAGGTTCTAAATGTTTTTCATCTGTTAGTTCTGCCTCTTCTCCATTGTAGAAACCCTCTTCCTCGTAGTTATACTTAAACAGGTTTGCAAGGTGAACTTCTCAGAACACTCTCCCACTGCGCGTATGTCCAGCTTATGTGTTGTTATCACTGTCTGAATTTTTGAACATTAGCCTTTCTAGATCCGACCAATCTACTGCATCTTCAAGATGTTCTTCTCATGCAATATCATCTTAAGTCTCAACTTCAAGAATTGTAAAAATTTTCCTCTAGGTCCCTTGAAGAAGTATCTCTCAGCTTGGTTGTATGATTCTACTCTATCAACAACAAACTCTGTGATGTACCCTCCAATGGTGCTATCAAGCCAGTGATCTACTTCTGATGATACGATGTTATCAACTCTTTTTACCTTCTTGATTAACTCCAATGTCCAAACCGCAGGAGGTCTAGATCGGATCTCAAATTGGGTATCTGCTACTCTAGCTAGCCACTCGTATAGCTCCTGATGGATTCCTCCAAAGAAAATTTTGTGTATATCAATAAAGATATATTTCTCCAACCAATCCTCTGTACTTAGATTAGGGTTCTTGTTCTGGGCTTTAGCGAAGTCCTTTTCTTGATCCTCTATCCACTTTTGAGTCTTTGTCTTCGATGGAAACCACCTTAACATCCCCTCAATAAGATTCTTGTCCCAGCAATGGAACCATTTGTTGACACAGGGGCAGAACAGGGTTCACCTCCAAGAGCGCACCAACAAGACCTAACTACTAGCCCTTTCGGCAGCACCTACAAAGCAGTTATGAGGGGGTTGCAGGAGAGAGATGTCTACAACCAAAGGAAATATCAAGTGGATATAATAAAGAATAGTACAATATGCATAAATCACTTATCAACTTAGATCTATTCTACACATCTACTTATTAGATCTAAAACAGTAATGTAATCAAAATATATCAATGATAGAGATAAAATACCAATCACACACGACACAAAATATATGTGGTTCAACCTCTCTCTAGGGCTTCGTCCACAGAACTGTTCTATAATATATTAAGGTAAAGCATACAGTTCTTGTCTATGCTCTTAGCTAACAGATCTTCTTTCTTCTCCTCTCTTTCTCTCCCCTCCCTACGCACCCAGCTGCATGACTGATCTTTGCACCCAACTAAAGATCTTACAATACCGAAAGGCTCTCATACTCAACACTTCTTTCTCACACTCTACAACTCGATCACACAATGAAAAAGATAAAAATAATCCTAACACCAACAATACCAACAATAATACCAACAACAACAACAACAACAACCCATCCCAGGTCCTTTAGACCTCTATTTATACATTACAATAGGTCACCGACATCCTTAGGCTGAAACCTAGGTTTCTAAAACTCTAGATACCAAAACCCTCGGTGTCTAAAACCCTAGGTCAACTTGACCCGTATTTTTAGGGCTTTGCCAACTTGAATTTCGTTCCTTCTTGCGTGGTTCTCCAAAGCATCCAATGGTGGAATTTTTCGCTTGCTGAGTTGTCCACGATCCTTCTTCCTTGCTTATCTTTCATCCTCGATTTCCTCGTCCAATGACTTGCTTCACTCCATCTTTTTTTCTCTTTTGCTCACTTTGACCTAGTAACAGTCACTATGTCTTCCACGAAGTTCACATTCTCCCTTTTCTTCCTTGATATTCGATTGCTTCCATAACCAAGGGCCAACAATAGCTCAACCGACCACAACCCCTTTTAGGTGGGGCTGGGATTCCAACCATTGGGTCCCATAGATGTTGCACTTCCCCTTGCAGTCACCTCGACTGACTCATCTCCTGTTCCAACTGAAGCTGACAAATCCACCTGGTTCATTGAGTGGATCCAGCACATCTGCCAACAGGTTCAGGATATCTTACATAAGTCCAATGAAAAGTACAAGCAATGCCATGATCAACATCAGGTTCCACATAAGTTTCAGGTGGGTGACAAAGTTTGGTTGCATTTGCACAAAGAACGCCTTACAAGACCTCATCGGAAGTTTCACCCACTTTTTTGTGGGTCATACACCATCACCAAGGTCATTGGGGATAGTTCTTTTGAGCTCAACATTCCTCCTTTCCTTGGCCTGTACCCAGTGTTCAACGTGGATCTCCTTTGCCCTTATTTCCCACCATTATTGGACACCTCAAACGTAGCAGAACAACTAAAACCAACAAATATCAACCCCAACTACATACAACAGGCATCCAATGATCAGATTGTGGACATATATATCAAGGGAACTCAACAACAAAGGATCCATCTTTATCAAGTCGTCAAAGCAGGGCAGCTCCTGCACCAAGGCAAGTGGCTCACCCGAGGCCAAATTCAACAGAAATTTCCTCATATGATGGGGGAAATCAACGTAATGGAGACCATTTATTCCTAAGGAGGGAGGATTTATCTAGGTGGATATCGGTAGCCGCCCACCTTTTCCAACTGGCTCAAACAATTTTTTGGAAATTTTGGCAATTTACTATTTTTAACAGTTTTAACTTCCAGGGCCATTTTGAGGGCCTAAATGAAGGTTTTTTGGGATCAAGCTTCTCAATAATAGGTGAAGGCATGATTGATCCCCCAAGATTAATATCTTCGACGATACCTTTCCAATGGGCTATCATAGGCCTAAAATAGAGATCAGATGAAAAAGTTACGACCTCGGGAAATTGATGTACTAACTTACCCAAATAGGGCCCACATGACTTTTGGCGCTTCATCTCCCAGGGTTGGGTTTTTGGATGTCTAGGATTTTTTGGCATTCCTGTTTATTGTATAAAGGCCTTCAAAGCCTCATTTTAATCATCTTCTTGTGAATGAGTGCATCCTTCACATCTCTTCTCAGAGATAAGCCACCACCATTCCAACAAGCTTGGTTCCGCTGCATTTTACAATTTCAACTTATTTCCTTATTGAATAGAAAACCAGTTTTACTGTATCTCTGTTATCTTGTGTTAAATACCTATTAATAATCTATATTCATTTCGTCCTGCTCGTAAAATCTGGATCAGTGGTATCAGAGCGGTCTGCTTCTTGTTGTCTTAATGGATGTCCCCAATGAGGTCAGAGTACAAATAGTTGGGTCTTAAGCTTGTTTCTCTTGAGGAAAAAATCTCTCGCACACCCAAGCGAACTCTCATGGCAGGAGAAAATAAAAATGACGGGACAGGAGATCCTTTCAAACTATTGATTGAGGAATACCTCATGCAACAAAGGAATGAGATGATGGATAGTTTTGCGCAAATCCTTCGGCGACTACCAACAGGCAACACATCTTCTTTGAGCGGAGGCATCGCCCCCTTCAAGGTACAAATAAACTTCGATATTCCTATATTTGAAGGTCAGATATATGCAGATGTTGTAGACAAATGGTTGAATATACTAGAAGGGTATTGTTATGTCCATAACTTTTCGAATAGAGAAAAGATTACTTTTGTGCTCCTCAGAGCCATTCCCCATGTCAAAGATTGGTGGGAAAATTTTTGTGAGCAAAAAAAAACATAGGAACTCTTATTATTTACAGCCACGTCCACCTAAGAATCCTTCAGGGATGCTATTAAGGAACAATACTACCCTGTCAGAAGTTATGATGACTTGTATACCAAATGGACCACACTGCGACAAGAAAGAGATCAAGCAGTGCTAGATTTCACAAATATCATTCATACCTTGCACACTAAGATGGGTATCAAAGATTCAGAGCGATATCTAGTGCTCAAGTATTGTGGCGCTCTGCATAGATAAATCCAGACTGAAATGGAATTTCTGGACATCTCATCCTTGGGTGCGACCTACTGATATGCCGTCAAAATCAAGCAGAAGCTCAAACAAAAGACGCAACAATTTGGGCCTGGGAACCCCTCACAATGAAAGCTAGGAAAGGGAGGCCCCAACACACAAAACAAATGAAAGAGAAAATATGGACAGTATCAGGACAACCAGTCCAAGCCACAAGCAAAGAAGGACACCAGAAAGACAACAAAAGATACCAGGAAATGGTGCGACTTCCATAAGAGCCCTTAGCATAACACTACTTACTGCCACTCAAAGCAATTGTTGGTGGCTGAAGTGAAAGCCTCTGAATTAGATGTGGGTTCAGAATCTAATCTATAACTAGAAAGGGGAAGAAGGATCATTGACGCGGAACCCAGTGTCACCGTTGCTACCACCAAGCTCAAGCCTAGTGAACCAGATATGTTAGAACAAGGAGAATGCCTCTTCCATTCATAGATGTGGGTAAAAGGCACCCCGTTGCACTTCATCATTGATAGTGGTAGCCAAAAGAACCTCATCTCAGTAGAGTTCATTAAGCACCTGGCCCTGCCAACAACACCGCACCCACAACCCTACACCATTGGATGGCTCTGCCAAGGAAGCGATCTCCGCGTCAACCAACAATGCTGACTATCGTACGACGTCAAGCCCTTCAAAGACAAGGTATTGTGTGATGTTGCTCCTCTCAAAGTTTGTGATGTTATTTTGGGCCAACCTTATTTATGGAAATGTCATGTTGTATATGAGTCTAGGCCTCGTAGTGTTATTATTACTTTGAATAGGAAATTGTACAGGATACCCGAGGCAATCCCACCTAGTGCTATTTCCTTGATTTTTTCTAAGCAATGTAGGAAGGTCATCTCTCTGACAGGGAATTTTTTCTTCTTCATGATTCGCTCTTAGAATAAGCAAAATATCACAACCACATCCAGGGTCTCTGTGGCCGACCTCTCCACACAGCAGAAGAAAGTAGATAAGGTTGTGGAAGAATACTCAGATATTTTTTCCTCACCGACCGAGGTACCTCTACACTACCAGGTCAAGCACCCGATCGAGATGACCCCTGGTGCACCGTTTCCCAACGGTCCAGTCTATCACCGCTCTTTGTTATAGAACAAGGATATCAAATGAAAGATCCAAGAACTTCTTCACAAGGGGCACATCCATCCCATACCATCACCTTGTGGGAGCCCAATCATGCTGGTACATAAGAAAGATGGAACCTGGCGACTATGCATTGATTACCGGGCTATGAATAAAATCAAAGTCAGAAACTGATACTCGATTCCCCTAATCAACGACCTCCTTGATCAAATCATGGGGGCCAAATACTTCAGTAAGATTGATCTGAAGTCTGGATACCACCAGGTCCTAATAAAATAGACAGATGTATGGAAAACCGCCTTCAAGTCAAAGGAAGGCCTTTTTGAATGGTTCGTCATGCCCTTTGGTTTGAAAAATGCTCCAACCACTTTCATGAGGATGATGGACGATATCCTGCAACCATTCACCAACACTTTTGTAGTGGTGTATTTGGATGAAATTCTCATTTACAAAAAGACTTGGGGTGAACACTTGCAGCATATTCAACAGGTTCTGCACACCGTGTGGTAGCACAAGCTATATGCCAAACTGGAAAAAATCTCCTTCGACATGGACAGGGTCCATTACCCGGGCTACATAATTTATCAACATGGTATACATGTGGATCCAGCCAAGATCCAAGTCATCCATGACTGGATAGCCCCAACCACACTCACTGCACTTCAACGCTTCTTGGGCCTTTCCAATTTCTACCACAGGTTCATATTGGGATTCTCCCATATTGCATGGGACCTCAATCAAATAACCAGGGGTGGTGGTAAGGAAAAATTTGCATGGGGCCGGTCCCAACAATAAGCGTTTGACCATTTGAAGTAGCACTTGTGCTCAAACCCAATAATTTCACTACCAGACCTGCAACAACCCTTTGATATCAAGACATATGCTTCAGATTATGCAGTGGGTGCCATTCTCACTCAACACGACCACCCCATGGTCTATCATAGTGAGACACTATCAAATGTTTTCTGTAAGTACCCTACTTATGACAAATAAATGTACTCCATTATGCAAGCTTTCCTCTAGTGGAGACATTACATTCTTGGGAAGGAGACAGTCATTCACACTGATCATAATCCATTTCAGTTCATGTAGACACAAGGAAAATTGAAAAATGATCACCATCAAAAGTGGTCCACATACTTGCAACAATTCCACCTCAACATCAAGTATAAAACATAAAGCACCAATCGCGTCGTTGATTGCCTCAACTAACCTTGACCAGTCACGACACTCACCATGGTTCTAGACTCCTGTGGCCATGAGACCTCTGGATGGCCCCAAATCTATGAGATAGACCTAGACTTCGCCACCACCTACCGAATGCTGGGTGCAAACGCAGTTGTCGATAATTTCCATCTTTAGGATGGGTTGTTGTGTCATCTGGGCCATATCTGTGTTCCATCAACCGAGTGAGTGAAGATGATATGGGAATCCCACTATATTTGGGTGGCAGGACACTTCGATGTCAAAAAGACAGTGGCGATGCTATAGAAACATTTCTACTGGTTGAAACTTCGATAGGAGGTCAACAAATATATCAGGACCTGCACTGCCTGTGCTATTGCCAAACTGACCACTGAGAAACAGGGCCTGTACACCCCTCTTCCTACTCCTGACATGCCATGGGAATCCATCTCAATGGACTACATGTCAGGCCTCCCGTCCACCAAGTGGAGAAATGACTGTGTTTTTGTGGTTGTTGATCGATTTTCTAAGATTGTGATTATGGTTGCCTATAAGAAGAACATCACAGTCGAGGCTACTGCCAATCTCTTCTTTGAACGAGTCTGGGTACATTTTGGAATCCCACAAACCATTGTATCAGATTGGGATAGTCGATTTCCCAGCACATTCTAGTCAAGCCTCTGGTCACTGCTGGACACCAATCTCACCAAATTCGTGGCCTTCCACCCCGAGACAGATGGGCAAACTAAGGTCGTAAATCAAATGATTGTGCATATCCTTCACATGTATAATTCAAAGAAAATTCGCACATGGGATGAGATACTTACCTATGTCCAACATAGCTGCAACCAAGCCCTGCATAGCTCAACCGACCGCAACCCATTTCAGGTGGTGTTGGGATTCCAACCATTGGGTCCCATGGATGTTGCACTTCCCCTTGCAGTCACCTCGATTGACTCATCTCCTACTCTAAATGAAGTTGAAAAATACACTCGGTTCATTGAGTGGATCCAACACATATGCCAACAAGTTCAGGATATCCTACAGAAGTCCAATGGCAAGTACAAGAAGCACCATGATCAACATCGGGTGCCACATAAGTTTCAAGTGGGCGGAAAAGTTTGGTTGCACTTGCAGAAAGAACGCCTTATAGGACCCCATAGGAAGCTTCACCCACTCTGTTATGGGTCGTACACCATCACCAAGGTTTTGGTTGATAATTCTTTTGAGCTCAACATTTCTCCTTTCCTTGGCCTACACCCAGTGTTCAACGTGGATCTCCTTTGCCCTTATTTCCCACCATTATTGGACACCTCAGACATAGAAGAACAATGGACACCAACAGAGCTCAACCCCGACTGCATAAAAAATGCATCAAATGATTAGATTTTGGACACACATATTAAGGGCACTTGACAACAAAGGATTCAGCTTTATCGAGTTGTCAAAGCAAGGCAGCTCCTGCACCAAGGCAAGTGGCTCACCCGGGGCCAAATTCAACAGAAATTTCCTCATATGATGGGGGAAATCAACAAAATGGATACCATTGCTTCCTAAGGATTGAGGATTGATCAAGGTGGATATATGTGTCCACCCACGTTTTCCAACTGGCTAAAAACAATTTCCTGGCAATTTTGGCAATTTACTATTTTTAGCAGTTTTAACTTCCGGGGCCATTTTGAGGGCCTAAATGAAGGATTTTAGGGATCAAGCTTCTCAATGATAGAAAATTGCATTATTGAGCCA
Source organism: Picea engelmannii (assembly GCA_009831015.1). Classification (NCBI taxonomy): domain Eukaryota; kingdom Viridiplantae; phylum Streptophyta; class Pinopsida; order Pinales; family Pinaceae; genus Picea; species Picea engelmannii. Next base: position 51,355 of record ML817791.1, on the reverse strand, counting down.
CCAAAATGAATCTCCTTGACGATACTTTTCCAATGGTCTATAATACGCCTAAAACTGAGATCGTATGCAAAAGTTACGACCCCGAAAAGTTGATGTACTAACTTACCTAGATGTGGCCCACATGACTTTTGGTGCTTCATATCCTAGGGTTAGATTTTTGGATGTCTAGGATTTTTTGGGATTCCTGTTTATTGTAAAAATGCCTTCAGATCCTCATTGTAATCATCTTCTTGTGAATGAGCACAACTGTCACATCTCTTCTCAGAGATAAGACGCCACCATTCCAACAAGCTTGTTCCCGCTGCATTTTATAGTTTCAGCTTATTTCCTTATTGAATAGAAAACCAGTTTTACTGTATCTCTGTTATTTTTTGTTAAGCACCTGTTAGTAATCTGTAGTCATTTCTTTCTTCTCATAAAATCTGGATCACGCGAAGAGTGCAAAGATGAGAGAATGAGCTCTCGAGTTTGAGGAAAAACTATGAAAAAAAGAGTGTGTTCTGAACGTAGGAAATAGAGACTGACTCGAGAGAAGGACAGTAACCTTCATCCCTATCTATGACCGAGTCAGGAGAAGGAGAGTAACCTTCACCCCTATCTATTTCTTGCCAGGAGAAGGAGAGTTTCCTTCATCCCTAACTTTTTTTGAGCTGGAAGAAAATATTTAATCTCAAAGCATCATGATCTAGATCGGGGGTGGCCAATAGTAAATCCGTTAGGAGTGACTGAGCCTATGGTTGGGTGGAAACAAGCACCCCTTTCAATAATTGCATCATGTATTCTAGTTCTGATAAGTGTTTTTATACTTTGTGTATTGAACTGAAATAATGGATGAATGCATGGGTTTATATATATATGTGTATCTATAAATGGCTTCTGTGTGGAATGGTCATGATATGTGTATGCATTCATATAATTATGAAATTATGCTTCTAACTGATAGTCTGTATGCCCCACCTTAGCCCTTGAGGCTTCTTGGGACATAATCCTGTAAGACAACCGAGATAGGATATATCGTGTCAATATGACCCTATCCGTCTGAAGAGGATACCTCTTTCAAACTCCTTGTTGTGCGACCAAGATTCCATGCCAAAGTCCTTCACCATTTTATGATAAAGTTTAGGAAGGATAGTGAGGATATCTCTTCGTTTGGAAGATGAGTAGATGAGATCCGTTCGGGAGGACCCATATGACCAACACCCATGAACCCTATGCTAAGCCTAAGGGAGATAAGTCCCTCTAGTTTCAGAACTTCAGAAGTCCGAGACTTCGGAGTATTATCAGCCAAAATAGTCACAAACAGGCTGAAGGTGACCGAGAGTCACAGTTACCTATAAGTTCAACCAACATTGGGTAGTGTCCCTTATGGTTAGAGGAACCTATCTTACTGACTAAACCAAGATCCAACTTCCCATTGTGAAGTAGCGTGAGCCACCGATCGAGAATGTTCGGAGGTACCCTCAGACATTGGATCTACAACGAGAAGACTTTGACGAAGTTCTTCTTCGGGAGAATAATGATTCTATAGCATCAAACTCCCTAAACGTTGAAGTTACGAAGTACATGAAATATGTACATTTGGGGGAGATCGTTAGAATCCCCGCCTACCATCTGATCATCCCAAAGGAGGGACCCACGCATGGTACTTTGATGAAGTCCTTCAAGAGAGAGTAGAGTGGAAGTGAATCCAAAATCCTCGAAGGCCAGAGCTGTGAAGTGACCAAGGCCATTTATCTAGGGATCCTTCAAGTTCTCTCCAAGCATCTGATCTATGATGAAGTCAGCCTAATGTTGACCGCTTCAGGATAACAAAGACGTTGTAACGTCAAAACCCTCGAAGGCCAGAGCTACAAAGTAATGTGGACCATGGATCTAAGGATCCTTCGATACCCCTCCTAACCATTCGATCATGGGGAAACGTCTATCATGTCAAGAGTACGTGGGAGCCCACATATTGAGTGACGACGTTTCCATGGGTGGCGACCCCATGGCATGGTAAAGGTACCCTTGAGTGAAAGCTATGAGACATAGATCTCTGAGGTAACGTGGACACCTTGGACCGATAGATCTATGTTGAGGTCAACCCGATGCTGACCAAATTCAAGAGAAAAGAGGATTTTTCATTGCAAAACTCCTAAAGGTCGAAGTCGCGAAGTAACATTAGCCGTGGATCTATGGATCCACGTGGCCAGATCTCAACCGTGGGATTTGGAGGATGTTAGAACGATGTCAGACCAAAGTGACATGGTGCAGTGATGTTACCTAGGGTGTCGTGGACCCAATATTGACGTGCCACATGTCATCCAGATTTTTACATATCACATACCCTATAGACCAATTGGGAAGTGACACGTGTCACCCCTGGCCCTTCCACGTGTCATCCCGTGGTATGTGCTTGCCTAGACGAAGTGGTTGGTGAAGTGATCGGAAGTCCGAGAGTCCAGGACTTCAGGTCTCTAGAGGGTTTGGGGTGTAGTATGGTAGAGAGACCGAATGGCCCGAAGTCTGGAGCCACGTGGAAAACTTACGGGACTTCAAAAGTTCAAAACTTCGGGTGATCTCATGCATAGATAACAAAGAGGTGTGAAGCGCCAAATTCCTCCACAACTGATATATGAGAAAGAGATTAATTCCATTCATGGGATCAGACGATGGATGGCCTTCCACCCTGGAGGAAGGAACTTAGAAAAAACATTTGTGAGGTGGATTCACATGGGTGCCATGTGGCCCTCAACCAATGAACGCCTGAAGAACTTTGGGAAGCCATAACTTGCAATCCAAAGCTCGGATTTGAGCCTGGTAGTAGTCATTAGAACACTATGGGTGAGTAGAAGAGGATAAATACATTGGACAAATGATATGAGATGTTAAGTAGAGAAAAATTTTGATGCCCCATCCCTAGGAAAGTTACCCAGGGGTTGGGTGTGTTACACATATGCATTAGTCTCAATCTTGAACGGTTGTTGCAGATAGAGTAAAGAGAGTACTGGAGTTTAGAACAAGTGATGCTTCAAATAATCAAATGCTATTTGTTGTGCCTTCCCCCATGTGAAGTTTTCCCTACCATTTCCATTGGTCACTTGGCTAAGGGCCCATGCAATATGGGAGAATCCCAACATGAAGCATCGGTAGAAGTTGGCAAGTCCCAAAAAGCTTTGAATCTCGGTTAGTGTGGTCGGGGATGGCCAATCATGGATGACTTGGATCTTATTTGGATCCACATGTACCCCATTATCATCAACAATGTAGCCCAATTATTGGACCATGTTCATGCCAAAGGAGCATTTTTCCAAGTTGGCATATAGTTTGTGTTACCGTAGAGTGCTCAAAACCTATTGAATATGTTGCATGTGCTTCTCCCAAGTTCTGCTGAAGATGAGGATGTAATCCAGTTATACCAGCACAAAAGAGTTGGTGAAGTGTCTCAATACATCACCCATCAACCTCATGAAAGTGGTTGGTGCATTTTTTAAGCCAAATGGCATGACCATCCATTCAAAGAGACCTTATTTATATTTTAAATTTGTCTTCCATACATCGGTCGATTCGATGGGAACCTGGTGGTAGCCAAGCTTTAGATCAATCTTGTTGAATAACTTTTCCCCCTTGAGTTGGTCAAGAAGTTCATCAATTCAGGTAATTGGGCATTGGTTCCTGATTGCGATTTTATTTAATGCCTTGTAGTCAATGAAGAGATAGCAGGTCCCATATTTCTTCTGCACTAGTACATTTGGGCTTCTGCAAGGGGAGGAGTTGGGTTTGATGTGCCCCTTTTGAAGAAACTCTTGGATCTGACACTTGATTTCATCATTTTCCATCAACAAGCAATGATAGATTGGTCCATTTGGTAGAGTTGCACCAAGGGTTAGATCAATTGAATGCTTGACTTGGCAGTGCATGGGTACCCCAGTGGGTGAGGAGAAGATGTCTTTGTACTCTTCCATGATACCCTCCACTTGCTTCTGCTACAAAGAGAGGCTATGTGTAGAGTCCACAGATGTGATGATGACCTTCTTCTTACTGTGAGCATGGATCACAAAGAATATGAAATTCTTGGTCTATGAAATGACCTTACTACATTGCTTAGCAGAGATTAAAGAAATAGCGGTAGGCGATGATACCTCTGGTATCCTGGACATTTGTCTACCCAAAGTAATAATAACACTGCGGGGTCTAGACTCATACACAACATGTCACTTCCACAAATATGGTTGTCCTAAAAGAACATCACAAATTTCAAGGGGAGAAATATCACACAATATATCATCTCTGAAGGGCTTGATGATGTAGGGAAGATGACATTGTTGTTTGACATGGATATGTATTCCTTAGCGAAGCCAACCGATGGTGTAGGGTTGTGGGTGGGGTGTCATCAACATGTCCAACTGCTTGATGAGCTCTACTTCAATCAAGTTCTTATGATTTCCACTATCGACAATGAAATGAAGCAGAGTCCCCTTTACCCACATCTGTGAGTGAAAGAGGTGTTCCCCTTCCTTTGTTTCTTCTGGTTCGCTTGGCTGGACTTTGGTGGAAGTGACAGTGGTGCTGGGTTCAACATCGATAATATACTTCTCTCCTTTTGGAATTTATTCAGAGTTACAATTTTCCTCTAACTCAGAAGCTTTCAACTCAACCACCAGTGACTTCTTGGAATGACATTCTTTGGTGTTGTGCCAAGGGATTTTATGGTATTAACACCACTTTCACATGTCCTTCTTCGACTTCTCATTACCCTTGTTGTGTTGCAGCTTGGACTAGTTGTCCTGAGAGTGGCGATCTTTTCTTTGTACCTTGTTTTGTGGGTTGGGGTTGCCTTTTTCTGCTTCGGCTGTGAGGAGTTTGCATATCCAAACTCTCGCCTTTTCTGCTTAAATTTATGCTCGATCTTGACATCATATATATAAGCCGCACCTAATGATGTGATGTACAGAAAATCCATTTATGTTTGAATGTATCTATGTAGAGAACTATGATATTTGAGCACCAGATGTTGTTTAGAGTTTTTGATACCCAATTTGGTGTGTAGGGTATGGAAAATATTGGTGAAATTTGGTACTGTTTGGTCCCTTTCCTGACGCAGTGTGGTACATCTTGTGTACTGGTCCTCATAGCTTCCAACAGGGTAGTACTGTTCTTTAATGGCATCCCTAAAGGAATCCCATGTGGGGGTAGCCACAAATATTGAATATTCCTCTATTTCCCTTTGCTCATAGTAAGTATCCCACCAGTCCTTAACATGGGGGACAACCTTGAGGAGTGCACAAGTAATATTTTCATTGTCATAAAAATTGTGGACCGAAAATTACCCTTCAAGCAGATTCAACCATTTATCTACAACATCTGCATCTATCAGTCCTTCAAATAATGGAATATAAAAATTTACTTGTACCTTGAAGGGGGTTGCATCATTGCTTGATGAAGATGTGTCTCATGTGGGCAGCTACCAAAGGATCTGTGCAAAGTTTTCCATAATTTCATTGATTTTTTGTGTAAGGGATTCCTTGAGCAACATTTTAAAAGGATATACTACTCCATAATCTTTCTTCTCTTCCCCCATGGGTTGTTTTCGGGCTCGGTGCGACCGATATTGCAAAGGCTAGACTGGTTCAAGTCCCAAATTCTTGTACCCAGATCTTGTCGGGGACATGCACAAAGAAAAATAAATGAAGAGAAGACCGATCTGATACCACTGATCCAAATTTATGAGTAGGACAAAATGAATAATAGACTGAATACAATAAAATAGATATATAGAGAACAACAACAGATATCCCGTGAACAATAACTTCTATTGAATAAATAAAATACGTTGAAACTGTAAAACTGCAGAACCAAAAACAACTTGCTCGAATGATGGTAGTTATCTCTAAGAAGAGATGTGGCTGCTACATGCATCCATTTGAGAAGAATGATTACAATGAGGCTCTAGAGACCTTTTTTAACATTACTCATGAATTCCAAAATCCTAGACATCCAAAAACCTAACCCTAGGAGATGAAACACCAAAATTTATGTGGGCCCTGATGGGTAAGTTGGTACCTCAACTTCTCGGGGTTGCAACTTTTGCATACGACCTTTGTTTTAGGCACGTGATAGCCCATTGGAAAGGTATTTTCAAGAAATACAAATTATACCATCAACCCCTAACTCCAGCCATAGTTTGACTATGTAAATCCAAAAAAACATTGTTTAGGGCTCCAAAACGACCCTGGAAGTACATAAAGATGCATTGACATGAAAACTTCCAAAATAATCCAATTGGATTAAGTGGGCGGCCACCAATATCCACCTGGATGTTGTGTAGGGATTCACACATTCTCAAAAGTGTAGAACCCACAATTACAAAAAATTACAAAAGAACGTGCTAAACTAAAATCTGTCAAGAGGAACCAGTTGGAATAGGTGAGTGGCCACTAATATCCACCTAGATAATCATTGTTGAATTTGAAAAGGCAACTAGTATAGTAGAAATTATCCATAAAGAGGAAATGGAAAAGGATGAAATGAATGAAGAATTCAGGAATAAAGTCCGCATAACTGAGAATCTGCATAAAGAATAACTAGATGCCCTCAAGTTGGTGCATTATAAAGAGATAGAACAATTGAAAAACAATTATACACAAGAGTTGACAAAATTGCAGACAGATCACATGGAGGTTGTTATTGGGTAAATTGATAGATGCGGACATGAAATGATCCCCCTAGATTCACTTGGATCTAGAACAAGAAAAGATGGAACAAGACGCTTTCCCTATGTTACAATCATTGAATTTAACTACCAATGAAGGAATAGATAACATACCTTATGAATCACTTCCTTATGTCTTTGTTGATCCTTCCTTACTCCAATGTTCCTATGATACCATATCTGTAATAACACAAATCAACCAACGTGAAAGAAACAATAGTGAAATTCAATGACAACCTAAACATGTGATCAAGGAGTCATGTAATAAAATATCAATCATTTTATGGGAAAGAGACTTGTCACCATATTATATTAATGAAAGGTAGAAGATACAATAGAATCGCCTTGATGTCACAAGTTCCCTTTCAATGGCCCTTTGTTCTGACACACACATACATTTTCTCTGACATTTGCATGACGATTTTTCACAAAGGCTTGATGGATGAATGGAGACCTCAAGCATCACTTGAAATAAGATTCTTCACATAGTCTTCAACCTATTCTTTCATCAATTTTCTATGCTTCTTTATGCTTGTACCTCTCAACTTTTCGATGAGAAACCTATCATTATATAGGAGAAGCTAAAGCGGTTAAATAGATGAGGATGATCCCATCAAATCAGAGAAGTCAGTAGGATCGTAACCATATGGATGCCACCTCATATTTTCAGAAGCTACCACTTCTAGAAGTTGTTATAACTTCTTTCCTCTTTTAGCTTTAAAGTGCCGCCATGACCTACCTATATAGAATCCTGTAGAAATACCACGGGATAGATATAGTGCAGCCTGCGGAAATTAGGGATTTTCGCACTGTGTAAAGGGAGCAGCCCGCAACGGCCTTCCAAAAATACATTTTGCAAGGTCAAAAAGAGGTTCTTTTTCTCAGTAAAAAGTTCATGTTGGGAACTTGAACACATGTTTATGTAATCATCATCAGGGTGACCAAAATAATGTGTAACAGAATGCCCCCCAAAGTTTGAGGCTGGAACTCGAAACAACCAAAATACTTTGTAAAATAAGCGTGTATGTGTCAAGAACTAGGGGCGCACCAATCAAGAACCTGCAAACAATCAAACATCTGTACAATATCACACCATGTCTAAAGTAGGCATTCCCATGTTCAGACCATAAATGACTGAAATCATAAATGTAGTTCATGGCCACCAATTATACAACGTGGATCCATGTCAACACGATTCTGCATAGCCACTAGGAATACACTATGGATCCATGCATCGAAAACTCAAGTATGAACATATCCAAGAGACATACAAGGTGGATCTATGTGTAAAAAAAAATCACAAATACTCCATCGCAACCTAGACTAAAAAATGATGAAGTCCAGGGTCTTCAATCCATCGTTCATTAGTATGATTCTAGTCACATGATTATAGATGTTGAATTCGAACGTGAATAGAAACCACTTGATTACTAGTCATTAATGAAAACTGTTAACAAGTGCGAGGGAAATCACCATTGATGTCAATGACTCCCAAGGTACTCCAGTACAATCCAACAAATGTGAATAAATGAGTTGAAGTCGAACACTTGACATAATCTCTCAATCAAGGATCAATGATGTGAATCCACTGTCGAAAGCGAAGAAACTTGCCATTGAGGCATGCAGGCTCTAAGGTACTAAATAATTTTTAAGTCTTTTTCCTAGATAATGAGATGAAGTCGATAGGAAAAGAGTCATCACAGGAGGGCCTTGATATATCCCCCATTAATGACACGAAATAAGTAACAGATTTAGGGTAGAGAAAGATATATATGTGAATTGGGACTGACACAAGCAAGGATGACATGGTAAGAATAGACAATTGTAGATGACCAACTTGATAGAAGGTTTCAGTTGAACTTCTCTTGAACATATGAATGACATGACAATTATCTTGACAGTATTGACTCGAAGATGACCCAAGATGTGAACTTGTAGAAGGTCAGACAAGAGACAAACAGATTACCCAACCCAGATTCAAATGACGAAGAGGGGTGTCATGTTCAAGAGCGATTCTTACTGCCATTAATACAAATACAAAGACACATTCCTTTACCAAATTCCCCCCCACCATTTCTAGCGAGTACCTCTTTATTTTTACACAAGCTTGAGGAGGATAACATATGCTTGTCAATTTAAGATCATCCTTCGGAAAAGTCCCTCGGAGTATATTTAACGAACCGTAAGAAGGAGTGGTTCGGTCCCATGCAGTCCTTTCGATGTTTGTTTAACGAGTCTAAAGATAGAAAACTCGGGGGTTTTTCATATTTTGAGAGTATGAAAAACACTTAAAGAGAACTCTCCCAGTTCCTTTTTCGTAAAGTAGTTCGATAGGACCGAAAAAGTGATAAACTATCACCCATCAAACATTTTCTTCAAATACTTTTACGAGTGTGAAAAGAACAAAGTCGCTCGACAATGTTTTCATTTTTAGGGAGCACGAAAAGAGCTTAAAGAATTCTCCATAGGTTTTGTTGTTTTCATGTTACCATAACAAGTACGAAAAGACAACAAAGTATACTCAGTTACATTCTCATTGATTTTCGAGCCTGAGAATGAACAAAGACTATGCTCGAGGTTTTTTCTGAAAAACCTTAAAAAGTAATTGTATATGTGACAAAAATAGAATAAATCACAAAAAACTATCTATAATTCATTGTCTGAGGTCCTAAGTTTTTTCCTGCAAGAAACAAAACATTTACAAGACCTTTAGGGTTTATGGGTTTTTGACTAAAATGTATTTATATAAAACAAAATATTATGAAAAATGATAAAAAGTAATAAATAGAAGCAAAAAGTCTTTTTCACCATTTTATTTGCACTTTGTCAAAAACTTACCAAAAACCCTGGTTTTTTACCTCAACTTCGGTGATGGATTGTGGAGGCCACAGGGGATCATTCAAAAAACAAATTACGTAAAAGAGGTAAGCATATCATATTCTATCTTTTCAACGGATTAATTTTTGTTTTTAATGGTAAAAAATCAATATTTTTTGATGATTTGGGACTACTAGTCGTGCGTTGGGGCCACTGCAAGCGGCCTATAACAGGCCCTGCAGAAATCAAAGGTTTCCATGGGTGGATCAAGGTGCACTTGAGGAAATTCCTCACTGTACTTGAAGTGTGATCACAGCGACTGAAAAACTAAAATGAAAAGTGAACGTTGACTCAACAAAAATCCCCAAAAATGTTGAAAAAGTGTGCTAAAGATCTTCTCTGGTTCCCATGCAAGTGCTTGCTTGCAAAGATGTTGGAATGGAGAGAGTGTGATCATGAAGAAGATGATTTTATGGCTTTAAATGATTCGAGGACTATGAATGCACTTTGGCAATGTGGTCTATTAAAATTCTTCAAAGTTCAGGGCATGAGAGCCCAATGGAGGTTACTAGAATATTTGGTTCATATGTGGGATTTAGAACAACAAGTGTTCCACGTAGGTTTTCATGTCCTCTCTTTGGATATTGAGGATATTTATTTCCTGATAGGGTTGTCATGTCATGGGGCATGCATGAATCTGAAAGGTGGTCGAGGTGGTGGTTTTCCCATGAGTGAGTACATTCATTGACATTGTGAACCTGATGCCGAAAGACGTAAAGGAAAAGTAGCAATCTGAGGTGTGAGAGATTTGACCCTCATAACCATCCTTTTCACTATTGCATGGATGGAAGGGAGTGCTTCGCCACACATGGCACTCCAAAGTTACTTTCAATATGCTATTGCATGCTTGGAGCCTCGAGTATTCAATTGGTGTGACGGTGTATTATGCAACGTGAAAATCCAACTCACGAAAAGAAAGAATGGGGACCTAAAACAGTTTGGTTATGGGTCCATTTTAGTATCTTTCTTCCTAGAAAGAATTCCACACCTACGCTTGTAGGTGGAATGGGGAATACCAGCTTTGAGAGACCCACGAATGAAAATATGGTGTGACTTGATGACACAGCATGTGGCAGGCTAGATTGTGAAGTATGATGATGCATTCTTCAATTTGTTGGGACCACAAATCCTGATGATTGATGATTATGCTTATGTCAGTCTAGAATTTTGAGTTGATCCAGATTTGGTTCTCCCTGAGGGATCTTAGTGGGGATATCTATGTAAGAAAGACATTTGTTTTTTACAATGTTTTTATGAGTTTTTTAAAATATTTAATGTTGTTGTGTTTCCAATCAAAAGACTAATACAAAATTTTTGATCATGCAGATGTAGGGCCACATAGACCCTCGAGATATTCTCCTATTCAGAGGTGAGGAGAGGCATGTGTAGTAGTTGGATGGGATGCTGAGGATTATGATGCGATAGAGCAGAACCTGGAAGGCTTGACGATAGACATCCCTGATATATCCATCGAGGAGATCTCGAGGCATTATCAACACCATACTCTAGGCGTATTCGGCTCACTTAGTCGATTACTACGTAGGGTAGTGAGAGCAGTAGTATGCTATCACGAGAGGCATCCATGATGCTATTTTGTAGGGGCCATGGGATCTATATTTTGATATTTTGATCTTCAGATGAAAACTCTTTTTGTAAACATTATATATATATATATATATATATATATATATATATATATATATA
>ML817791.1:12662-40033 GCA_009831015.1 Picea engelmannii | reverse complement strand
TATATATACATGAGGCTTTTACTGGTTTAGTCTGCTTTTTGTACAATATGTGAAATGTGATTGGAATTACAAATGTCTCAAATGTTTGTCTAATACATAATTATCTAGAGAATCAATTAATGTATTTAAACATTTAGGAATGTGTTGATATTCAATATAATCAAAATAATGTTCCAAGAGGCAGATTCATAAATATACCCGTAATAGAGTAGGGCTTCAGATAGTATAGACACTGTTTAACTGTAGTACTACTAGCTGTGAATCAAGTCATATAATGAAGTGACGAATCCCAAATGAAATAACACTAGTCAATAATTCGATGACCGTGCTATACTCTACGATACTATTTGTCGCTCGATCGAGACAAACACCTTGTAGATAAATACGTTCATTTGAGGGTGCATAGATTTCCCAAGCAGCAGAAGCTAAATTCCAGGTACTACCACTAGCACCATTGACGAAGCCAATATAAGGTAGTGAAAACACCAACATCTGGAGACCAAACACAATGCAGGGTAAGTAGCCTAGGGTAAAAGTCAAATAGTAGAAACACACTAAAGTAACACACAAGAGTATGATACAGTAAAAATACAAGTTCTTATGCAGAGATAGACTAAGTGTAGTACTTCTTCAAGTAAAGCCCATTTCTGGGTTCACTCAAAGGAATTCCATCATAATCTACTAACTCGTATGCTCCCTTCTCCAACACTCTTTTAACAATATAAGGGCCTTGCCACATAGCCTCAAATTTTCTGGCTCCTAGCAAATCACAATATTGTTCATAGAGGATAACTAGATCACCTTCAAAGAACACACATGGCTTGACATGTTTGTCGTATTAGGATTTTACGCGTTTCTTCTGGGTTTCAATAACTAGGGTGGCATCGTGACAAGTTTCATCCAATTGCATAAGATACAACAGACATTCCTCCTCAACAGAGGTGTTTGGGAGAAGTTTGAAAACTAGTTTTAACGATGGAATTTCACATTCAATCGACAGAACAACTTATAAACCATACACTAATTGGAAGGGTGTAAACCCCGTGGCTGACTTCCGGATGTCTGATAGGCCCACAATGCTGAGAAAAACATCGTGTACCAACTCATTTTGTGAATTCTGATAATCCATCGAAGCATGGTAATAAGTACTTTTTTTATTGCTTCGACTTGGCCATTGGCCTGTGGATAGTAGGGGGTTGAGTTTTCATGTCAAAGACCCAACTTTTCTATAATCTCATACATCATAAAGTTTGTAAAGTGGCTACTATGATTGGTAATGATAGCTTGTGGGATTCCAAATCATGTAATAATTTGATTGAAGATGAATAGGGCTACATTTTTTCTCATTTTGTCAAATGTAGGCATCGCCTTGGCCCACTTCGTGAAATAATCTACGACAACAATAATGTACCCATGCCCCCCGACCAAGTGAGGGTTACATGTCATGAAATCGATGCCCCATTTAACAAAGGGTCCAATGGAAACTACATGATTTAAGGGAGCAGGGTGAGATCTTATTTTGTTGTTGTATGTTTGGAAAGCGTGGCATTTTTGGACGACAATAATACAATCTTTGAATAGAGAAGGCCAAAAATACCCAGCTCATAAGATATTTTGGGTAGTAGAATGGACCAACACATGCTCCAGAATGGCAGTCATTCAAAGCTTTCTCAGCCTCATCATAAGTAAGCATCGTCGAAAAATAGAGTCAACTCCACGACGATAAAGAGTATCATCGAGGATGATATACTGACAGGCCTGGTAACGTATGCAATGACGATCAGTACTAGACAAATCGGGCCGGAAAGTCTGAGTCTGGAGATATATAATGATATCTCCATACCAAAGTTCATCGAAACTGATCAGAAAAAGGGATTCATTGGGTAATGAATCCTCTGCTACGTTTTCTATCTCAATGCAGGGAAGATCACATATCAATTCAAAAAACACCAAGGATTTCTTAGACTTAGCATGTTCAAATTCTAAGTCAAACTCCTAGAGAATGACTATCCATTTGGAGTATTTTCCCCCGAGCAATTGGCGGGTAAGAATGTGTTGCATGGGGATGCAATCGGAAATTAAAGTGGTCTTGCAGAGTAAGATATAGTGACATAATCATTGGACAGCTTGGACAACTGCCAAGGTCAGTTTTTCAACATGTAAATACTTGGCTCTGGTAGTCATGAGACTTTGACTCAAATAATAAATGACATGTTCATCGTGTAAATTCTCTTCTTGAACTAGAACCATGGTGATGGTTGAATCTGAAGCAATGAGATAAAGGAAATAATATCGAATATAATCGAGTGGGAAAAGTAGTGGGGTACGGGTTAAAATCAATTTCAAAGTGTCAAAGGCTTTGTTGGCAGTGGTGTCCCATATAAATTCAGAGCCTTTCTTTAATAGTTGAGTAAATCCGAGTGTTAACTTAGTGTAGTTTGGGATAAAATGACGTAGAAAGTTTTCCTTCCCTTGCAAACTTTGTAGCTGGCAAAGTGAAGAAGGAGGAGGGAGATTGAGAATCCCCTCAACTTTCAAAGGATCTACCCTGATCCCTTGATGTGACACAATAAAACCCAAGAGTCGATCGGATTCCACACAAAAGACACATTTGTGTGGGTTTAAGCGTATACGATAGAACCGACATCGAAGGAAAATGGCTCGGAGGTGGGCTGGATGATCACTATGATGCATGGAATGTGTTGGCAGGTCATCTAAATATGGTTGTACAATGTGCTTAATATCATGGGAAGCATAATACATAGCACGTTGAAACATTACACCAATGTTCTTTAAACCGAAGGGTAGTTTCCGATAGGAAAAAGTGCCCCAAGGACAAATAAAAGTGGTTTTGTGTTGATCCACGGGTAAGATATTGATTTGAATATATCCGGAGAAACCGTCCATCAAAGAGAAGATTTCACTTCCGGTGCAATCGTCGACGATTTGGTCAACGAAGGGGGTAGGAAAGTTGTCCTTAGGACAAGCTTTTTTGATATCCCTATAATCAAAATAGACATGGATCGTACCTTGTTTCTTGTTAACCAGAACTAGATTGGATACCCAATCAGTCAAAGCCATTGGATAAATAAAGCTAGCTTTAAGAAGTTTTTTTACTTCAAGCTTAATAGAAGCTGCTTTACGGGGGTGGACCGGACGAAGTCTCTGCTGGATGGGTTTGGAACTCAGGTACGTCTTGATTTCGTGTACAACAATATTGGGGTCAATGTTGGGCATCTCTTCGTATCTCCACATGAATATGTCACGAAATTCTTGGAAAAGTGACTTATATGTGACAACCTCCTCATTGGAACATGAAGCTTCAATGTGGAAATTTTCAAAGGTTTAATAGAGATGTCGAGGGGGATGGTGGGTGAAATATTACTTAAGTTCCCTCCATATAACACATCGTGTATGGAGTCAGGAACCGAAGCAATAATGAAAATGGTCGACGGAGTCAAGATCCATTGGTAACTCTCGATGGTGTGTTGTTTGAGAAAGAGAATGGAATGATGATGTCCATTGTCCCAAGGGATATCTTCCATTGACATAACCGACATAATCATCTCGTCTGTGGGAAAAATAACGTGAAAAGGATCAGGATACGAATCACCGAGAGAGGGAGTAGAAGGGTCAGCCGATTGAATGGCTTGGTAGGCAGATTCAACCAGACTTAAAGGCATCTAGTCACCATAGCAAAGATAATCACTGGGTGCGGGTACTATCCACGGGCAGAAGACATGGGAGTTTCATGGATGGAGGTGGATATCATGTTAATCAAGGCAACCAAAGGAGGTGTAACATTGGGTGGTGGGATCGAAAATGTACCCATCAAAGTGGAATCTTTAGTAGACCCACACCGACATTCTCATACCCAGGGGGTGTCTTTGCAATGAAAGGTACCTTGTTGGTACATGTATCAGAGTTAAAGAAGGCCAGTTGGTCTACTATAACTACTTTTCCATGATGTGGAAAGCGCACAATGCAGAAAAGAGTAGACACAACTGCATGCATGGAATCGATCCAACTATGACCAAGTAAAAGGTTGTAATCGAGAGGAGCGTCAAAGACCTCAACTTCAACGTTGATTGTTTTTCCTTCTAACGTAATAGGCAACAAAGGGAGTACACCGTAAGGTTTGAAGCCAGAGCCATTAAAGGCTTTGAGTGCATTGTGTGATTCAGTTAAGGAAAGTCAGCCAATGGATTTCCATCATGCAATAGACATGACACACATTGAGGCACCCTCGTCAATAACCATTCTACAAATGTTATTGTCGACGACAACAACTTGTATTTGAAATGTGAGCAGAGGGGGTAACCTTGGAATGTGATCTTCCAAGTCAAAGATTATTAAATTTGTATCCGTAGGGTCGATTCCACTGATATCTTTCAACAGTGCCTTCCGTTGTGTAGGACAACTTTGAAGGACTTCAAGGGCTAACATCGCAGATAGTGCTTGGGATAGATCCTCTACAATACTGTAGTTCTGGGCATCACATGCATGAGGATTGAAAGCATTCTTTCTAACCACGCCCTTAGGAGGAGGGCGAAGGACTGTATCGGAGCTCGGTTGTTCGAGATGAAGAGGACCATTGGAAGGTGGAGCCGAGGGAGATTGTTGAACCAACAAAGGTGGTATATCGTCAACTTTCTCCTTGGAGGAAGAATAATCTTTGGCCTAAGTGGTAAGTGTGAGGTCATTCTTCTTTGAATCACCATTACACATAAGTATGTAGGAGGTGGTGGAGGAATAAGGTTGATTATGGATGACCAATTGAGCCTGTTGTTGAGAAGGGAAGGGCTGAGACAAGACAATAGGTGTAGGAGGCTTTGGGGTCCCTTGAAGGAACTTTGTGACCTCGGCACGTCTCGGACAGTCCTTTGTGTAGTGATCATCAGCATAAATAAGGCAAGGATAGCGAGGTTTGCGTTTGTCATTATCATCAGTAGGTTGTGACTTGGTCTTATTGTATTATGGGTTGTTATTTTTATCCTCCTTATTCCTACACTTCCCTTATTTTGATTTATTCTTACCGATAGGAGTCGATTGAATGACGTTCACTTCTGAAGTTTTATCGGTGGGAGGGGTGGGCGTTGGAGCAGTTTGAACATTAGAAGAATGGGATTTGGGCGTGGTGTGAGAGTCCTGTGTAGATTGAGGTTGAGCATGAAAAGTACCTATCACACCATCAACGACATGAGAAGCTATTGGGGTTGTTGAGGTGGTCGTGGTAGAAGGACAAGGTGCATCAGGGAGAAGATCATAAAGAGTACCCGTTTGTTAATAAATGAGATCGAGATACTGGGCACGACTGATCACCTGTTCTTCTATGACAACTTTGCCCATAGAAATGTCTTTAGATATGTCATTCATGAAGGATTTCATGAACCACTCTGCCAATAACTGATCGGGAAGATCGAGTTTGATTAGACGTCATATTCGTCTCCACTCATTAATGTGATCGGATCTATGAGTGGATTTAATTTGTTTGAAAGAGCTCAAAATCCTGGTCCTCGTTTCATAACGGATTGGCAACTGGTAGTGAGTGAGGAAAGCCATATATAGGGTATTAAAGTTAGCGAAGAAGCCTCGTGGTAATTCTATATACCACTTGGTGGCTGAAGCTATGAGAGTTTGTTGAAAAAGACGTAACCGAATGGAGTCATCCATCAAAGAGTTGGAGGAACACCAAAGGTGGAAAGTCATTACATGATTGTTCGGATCCTCTTCTGGTTTACCATTAAACTTAGGAATGTTAGATGGTAATTTAGCTGGTATAATAGGCTAGTGAGGAGAGTGATGGATAGGGTCATTCAAAATCCTAGACATGTAAGGTAGATCCAAAGTGACTAAGAAGGGTAACTGTCTATTCATGGGAGGGCACTGGTGACTTTGGGGAGGAAGTCTCGTTGGTATACCAGTAGGACCGTAAGTAGTTTTCATATGATGCAAAGATCCTGGCAGATTTGTTTGTGGGTGTGGAGGCAGGTAGCCCATGGGGTTGTACTGATTAGGGATGTTCCCTTGGAAAGGGACACTAGATTGAATGTTCAAACTCCAAATGGGATTGGAAGTCTCAGGGTATGGTTGGCCCATACTAGGGGGTATGAAATAGCTGACATGAGGCTATTTCCCCCCAGTTAATTGAACATTACCCTGGGTAAGAAAATTCCAATACTGGGCCAAAGCCGTTGGTATGTTCTGTTCGTAAGGTGGGATAGGTGGGGGTTGTCCTCCAACCGAAGGTTGTGTCCCAATTGGGGTTTGGTTTCCAAGTGGGGTTGGCCCCTAGGGTTAAATTTTCCACCAACATGAATTTCATAATTAGGGGTGAAAGACCGAGTGATGCCACTAGGGCCGACGAAAAGTGGATAAGACCCTCTGGAGGGGGGTTGGGGAAGTGTCAGAATAAAACCGACAACAGGATTGTGCCTAGGAGAAGAGAAAACTCTAGATGCTCCATATGGAACCTGAGTAGGGATAGGGATAGTCACATTTAATGCATGATATTCGGGGGGAAGTGATGGGGTGAGTCTAGGCAAAAGTGGTGTGCCAATGGGGGTTTGGCTAGCCACCATATTCCTTGTGGGAATAGTCATAGTATTTGGGACCATTGTAGAATGGGCCATATGAAGGGGGATGGTCGAGTTGGGATCTGCCGAATGGGTGTCAGAACCACCAAACAGATAGGCAGTCGTAATGGGAGAATGATCTATATCAGATGTTTCAGGCAACTCATGTTCGACGAATATATCGACACTTGTGTCGGCGCCGAATAGATCTCGTCTCAAAATGTGAGTAGACCAAAAGGGATCCTAACCTTCAGGGCATATGAATAGTCTGGTTGGTACTCTAGAAGTTTCAACAATAATATCTCTGGAAGAATTTACCCGAAGAATATGTCTCTCGAAACTGTGAGCAATTCGAAAACACTCTAGAGAATCAGTAAATCAGAATTGTTCTAGAGAGTTAGTTCCTTCCACTTATGGAGTGGCAGTGTCTTGGACCTCACTCTGTTGAGGAGATCCCTCCAGTGTGTTGGTAGGAAAGGGTTGAGAACCTCCCAGATCTTTTGGGGGTAGTCGTTTCATTCTACGTGAGTGGCGTGGAGGGTCAATGTTGGCAGAGCTAAATATCTTACAAAAGAAACTCTATGGCCAACTATGGAAACAAACAACACTTTCTAGTAGAATATAGGAATCAAACCAAGCAAACAAGACCCCCTTATTTTGAAGTCACTAGTTGGTGATGAAATCCAACGTCGCAAAGACGAGACAGGAAGGGGCTGGGCTAGGGTGGAAGAGTTATGTTGACGACCTTCTTAATGGACTTACACCCTGGTGCAATCTCCCACACATAATCATGGGTATACCCTCCATGGAGCCTGAGTGAGTCTGGACAACGTCGATTCCAGATACTGTGAATACTTGCCCCTCCATAGTTACCTTGTGTAAGACCCTAAAAAGATAGGCTACTAAAGTTACCACAAACAACAATGATGCCTGGGGAAATAGTCGACAGTCCAATCCACACACAAGGGCAGTGTATCTAGCCCGAAAACAACTTGAAAAGATTCCACTCATTATTGTGGGTATACCTTCAAGCGACCCCCATAATACATGTAATCTCTACACTGAGATCAACAAAGCAGGGTGAGTAACTCTGCCAATATCAATGCAACCTCAGGTTTGACCCTTGTGTGAGAAGGGCTTCCTAGGACAAAATGTTGCAAATGGATTTGGACACTCCCTATCACAAGATACTATTGTGTGTTTTGTGCTTTGGAGAGTGTGTCTCACTACCTATCCCAAAGCCCTAACCTAGCTAATGTTGGTGTAAAAGAGCCCTAGAAAAAGTTACTAGTTGAATTTTATAGTTTTGTAATATTATTAAAGGTTGTCGTTACTCAAGAGGGAGACGAGAATGAAACCAATGTTGTGTAAGACTTTGATCCAATAATCATGCAAATAGAAATGAATGATGAAAACTTCCAATCGATGAATTCTATCTACAGTAGGGACAAGGTATCTTATGGAACAATGTAAACTATGATGTACAATTCTTCTTCTTTTAAATGTGGTACCAAACAATCATAAATGATGTAATTTCACTATTTGTTCTTTTGCAATTTTTTTGAATGCTAGTATTTTCTGCATAAATGATCACCTAAGAGACTTAAAAGACTTTAATTTTTTCTCTTTGAACAACCAAATAGGGACGAAACTAAGAAAGGATAAGAAATCAATGAAAAGAAAACACTCAACAAGCACCCAAATCGATCTTTCAATGAAGATAGAAATACAAAATGAAAAGAAAAGGTTTCTTCAAATGTAAACAAGAAAATGGTTTTCCGATCATTAAGCAATCCAGAAGGTATAACCAACCTGTAATTCCAAATCCAAATGAAGACTTTTAATCGATCAAGCACTCAGACGCAAGTCCAGAGATTATATCCTTGTCAATAAAAATAAAAAATAAAAATTGAAAAAATATTAAAAGAGAGGCCTTCGATCTTCAAAATCAATCAAGATCAAATTGAAACAATTAGAAGCAGTCAATAACTGGTACTAAAAAACCCTTTCCCATCTGACTGAAGCAAAAAAATGGGGAACAATAGAGGTCGAGACCCAATCTAAAAAGTTTTCAAACACCGATGTGGGCAGGCAGTGTAACACAGTGTGGAAATGAGTGGTTTCCGTAGGCCAATAATCATGTAGGTCACAGAAATCCCGCATTGAAAAAAACCACCAAGGGGTGGAAATAAAAGGTTTCCATGAGCTACCTAGAAGGTGCAGTGCAGATGCATTTAAAAAATTAAGAAATTTGGAAAAAAGGGTATAAGATCTAGATAGATTTTTAAACCCAGAGAGTGTGAATGGGTCTCTCAGAGACTCATAGATTGATATCAAGTGAAAAGGATAGGTCAAAAGAAAATGGCCAACAAAAAACCACCAACTAGTTGTTCTTCCCCAGCAGAGTCACCAATTTTGTTATTGGGTAAATCGGTAGATGTGGACATGAACCGATCCCCCTAGATCCACCTGGATCGAGAACAAAACAAGATGGAACAAGACACTTTCCCTAGGTTACAATCATTGAATTTAACTACCAAAGAAGGAATAGATAACATACCTTATGAATCACTTCCTTATGTCTTTGTTGATCCCACCTTACTCCAATGTTCCTGTGATATCATATCTGCAATAACTGAAATTCAATGACAACCTAAACATGTGATCAAGTAGTCATGTAATAAAATATCAATCATTTTATGGGAAAGCGACATGCCACCGTATTATATTAATGAAAGGTAGAAGATACAACCAAATCGCGTTGATGTCGTAAGTTCCCTTTCAGTGGCCCTTTGTTCTAATACACATACATTTGCTCTGACATTTGCATGAAGATTTTTCACAAAATCTTGATGGATGATTGGAGACCTCAAGCATCACTTGAAATAGGATTCTTCACATAGTCTTCAGCCTATTCTTTCATCAATTTTCTATGCTTCTTTATGCTTGTACCTCCAACCTTTTCCATGAGAAGCCTATCATTATATAGGAGAAGTTGAAGCAGTTAAAGACATGAGGATGATCCCATCAATTCAGAGAAGTCAATAGGATCGTAGCCATACAGACGCCACCTCATATTCCCATAAGATTCCACTTCTATAAGCTGCTAGAACTTCTTTCCTCTTTTAGCTTTAAAGCATCACCGTGACCTGCCTATATAGCAACATGCAGAAATCTTATGGGATGGCTATAGTGCAGCCTGTGGAAATCAGGGATTTTCGCATTGTGTAAAGGGAGTAGCCTGTGGCGACCTTCCAAAAATACATTTTGCAAGGTTAGAAAGAGGTTATTTTTCTTAGGAAAAAGATCATGTTGGGAACCTGAACACATGTTTATGTAATCATCATCAGAGTGACCAAAATAATGTGTAATAGAGGCCAACAAGTTCATTGAATAGTTGAAGCATAAAATTCAATGGTTGGAACAAGATAAAGAGAGACTTGAGAATACCCTAGAAGAAATTTAAACATGAGCTCTTGTCATGGAAGCCTTGAAGGCAGAAGCCACAATTGTTAATGAAGAGATAAAATTAGAGAAAAATAAATGTTTATGCATACTGACTGACATCCAAAGGAACATAGATGATCAGACAAGGCTTGAAGCTCATATGGAAGAAATAAGAGACAAATATCAAAAGGCTCAATATTCCTTTGATAGAATTGTGGATTGGCAGAATGTATACACAAATCCACCAAATACCCTGCCACTCTACACCACTAGACAAAAGATAAAAGATCAAGTCATGTTTGATACATGGAAGCCCTTGGTAGAAGACATATGAAATATTCATAAGATAGTGAGAAAGGAATACAAGAGGTTCATATTCTAGTAACAACATCTCTTTTAATGTGTTCATATTCTTTAGTTTGCTCCTTATTAGAATAGGTTAGATTAGTATAGAATGCATTTATAATAGTTTTAGACAATATTAGTTAGATCAAATTTCATATTTTAATTCATCTGAGAACATTATGTTCTCATATTCATATTAGAAAATCTTTTAGAGTGGAAAACATGCCCACATACTAGTCGGAAATGCTACACCAAACGAGAGTAGGTCTAATTGGGACATGCCATCGAGTGTTATCCCTTACCTACTTGACATGCCATTTGGACCCATGAATAATTATCTCAAGCGGTCTTGAGCCATATGTGAGATCTCTCCCCCGATAATTAGTTGGGGAGGTCATGGGTTTGACTCTCTTAATCCCCTTGGGGTGAGGCTCCCTAATCAGGGCCGACGGTTTACCCCATTTACCATCCATGGATTATAGGGAAGTACTCGGAGGGTTTTCCATGAGGATTTTGTTGTCACAAGGGAAGACCCAGGGTTCAATGCTACAACAATGCACCAACAAAACCCTAACTACCGGCCCTTTCGGAAACACCTGCGAAGCAGATGAAGTCTCGCCCGAGGTAGAGGCAGGGGTGGTTGCAGGACTCCACTGTCTGCAACCTTAGCTGGGACACATATCTGTGATTCCAATCACTTATCAGATCACTCAACAATTAACATTCATCAATATTTAGTTCTTAGTTACAGTGCAGTTAAACCCTAATTATAGTACAACGTAGTATTCAACTAGATCTAGCATCTAACAACACTTAGCATGATGGAACAGATTAGATCTAACAAATTCAAGCACTAATCACATATATTTCAGTCATATCTAACATCCACCCATAATATTAAGCACTAAGAATCGACGTATCATTCATCTATATTAAAGCACTAATCACATTAACATATAAACACATCAACACATCGCACAAAGTAGAGCAACATAACATGTACATGGTTCACCCCCACCCTGGGGCTACGTCCACCAAATATTTGTCTTATTTATTAGCTTCTTCAATCGGTTACATGCATAGAGCCTGAAAAACCCTACTCCGCAGAGGACAGGGGATCTGCGCAGCTCGCTAGATCCTCATTCATCGAGTACATCTAAGCACGTAGCCTTCCACAGTCTCTTACAATGACTTTCACTTAGCTCTACAAGTCTCACATAGTATGCACCAAAACACTTACAACTCTTGATCACATAGATCTAATTCTAGCACTTAGCCAACTTGCAACTGCTAACCCCCCCTTTTCTTACATTGCCTAGCCTTCTATTTATACATTACAAAATAGACCTAAGCATGGGTAAACCCATGAGCCAACATTCCCATACCCATTACATAATCCCAAATCACAAAAAGGGCCCTAAAAGGGGCCGAGATCCCATGATCTCTGCTTCATCTTGTGCTTCACCTTCGACAGCCTGTCGAAGCCCCAAAATCAAGTCAAACATGACCAAGAATCCTCAAAAATTGGTCAAGGGCCAAAAGGCCCCCAACACTCACCTGTGACTCATCCCGAGTCACTCTGATCAGGCTAGTTCTGCTTTAAAATCCTCGAGCTTGACTCAGGCTGCTTCGACCTGTTGTTGTGCCGTAACCTCTTGTTCAGTGAACTCTTGTATGACTGCTTCGTTGACAGGTCCCTCTAGGTGATTTTCATCTGCAGTGACGACTTGCTCCAGTTCTTCTCCTCGGCCTTCGATCTTTGTGAACAGTTGGTAAGCCTTATTCTGTACAGGTTGGAACCTCTGATTCACTTCCATGAATTTTCTCTAGATAGTGTGAACTTTCTTCTGGGCAGTGCGTTGCTTCTGAGATCGCTTCATTCTTTCCATAGTTGACAGGGGCTTCAACTGCACCTGTATCATTTCTGCTTGATACTTCGCGTCTTGGAGCTATGACTCTAGTGCCTTCAGTTATGGATTATTAGTTAGTTTTTGATAGGTCTGGGCACTATGATCAGTGATTTTATTATATTCCATGGCAAGGGCCTTTATTCTCTCAACTGTTCTTCGAGAAGTTGCTTCTCTTTTATCCCTCACATCCTGCGGGGTGATGGGCACTGTGCAGATCTCTAAGTCTATGATTCATTGTTGTAGTTGTTGGATAGCTTCTACGAAATTCTCTACTTGATGCATGATTTAGTCTTTTTCCTGTAGCTCTAAGCATGTCACAGAGCAAAGTTCTCTATTGACTGCTTCTTTCACTTCGAGTTGCTCTGCGAGCAACTGTTCTTTTTCTTGTTGCATCTAGGATTTCTCTTATTCAAAATTTTCCTAGAGAGCAACCTTCTCCTGTTTTGTAGCTCTGTGTTGTTCTACGAGTATGCCTTGCAATTGCTTCAAGGCTCGGGTGGCTTGTTCTATTTCTTCTTGAGTGCGACGAAGGCGAGCTTTGACCGCATCATCTAGTCGACGGAGTTGGGTTGGCTCATCTCCCTGTGAAAATTCCTAGTCCTATCAGCTTACCTTCTTGGTCTGTCTTTGACCAAAGAAAGGCTCTAAGTTTCAACTGTAAATTAATTAGTTTTCTTCTATTTTATAACAACCAACAATTCAAATACACTTTGCTGATTTGTTACGGTTATGCTCTCAATTTTGGGTGCTCTAGCATGTCATTTTTTTCACCACAAATTAGTACATGCATCTCAAAATAAACATAACACACCTAAACATCGTTTACTGCTGAAAATGAACAGATCTAATAACTAATACATGCATTTGTAGACACATGTATTTTTGGTCAACACGACCTTGGACAAACCCCCCCCGGGGGAAACCAGTTTGGAATCTGAATGTATATATGAGGAAAAGCAGAAGAAGGGTTACATTAAACACAATATATAGAAGAACTTGATACAATATCAACTCCAGCTGAGTTGAAATACAAGATCTAAATCAACATATGCACCCCAGAATGGTGCACCCCTCATGCAAACTGCCAGAACCATTGAATCTTCTCCAACTGCCAACTGTGATGTCAGATCTGAAAACCCCTCCACAGGAATGAATCTCCAGTAGATGTACTCACTCTGAAACTAACCCCACTTCAATCTGATGGCTAGATATCCTACCAGGAATGAATCAGCCTCCAAAGCTAATGCACCCCTCTCTGAAGTAGAATAGCCCCAAGAAATAAATGAAGCAAGCAGCTCCAAGCCTCCAACAATGGAAGCTAGAGAATTCCCTCAAGAAACCTCATGCAAAATACCTCATCGCCATCTCCCAAGTGCTCCTCTCTCAAAAAGAAAAAACACTAAGTGAATAATGTGCCCCCCTTTGACCTTTGCGCCCCTCTTAGAAAAGCAAAAGGAAGCCTAGATAATGAATGGTGGAGATCATCTCATCTCCCATCTAATCAATGGTTGAGATCTCCCCATTCATATCTAAATCATAAACCCACTTTGGGTTCAGTTTCCTATGTCTACTTTATGTCTCCAAATTCACCCCTTTGTGAATTAATAGTCACTTTAGGCCAAAAGTGACCAAATTTCACTTTAACCAAAGTCAAAGTGAAAATAGACAAAAGTACAAGGTACAAAGTGTCATGTCCTTCCCTCATGTTCTAAGGAGGTCAAAAGCACATGGTGAACACCTCGCAAGGTACAAATCTCAACACTCCCTTTTACTGAGGAAGGTGTTCCTCACCAAGCCCATCTTGTCTCTGAAGAAGACATGCTGGCCCCGTGGCAAGGCCTTGGTGAGAATATCTGCTAACTGATCATCTGTAGATATATACTGCAACTGAACTGCCCCTCTCTAAACCTAGTCATGAATGAAGTGGCACCTGATCTCAATATGCTTCGACTGGTCATGAAACATTGGATTCTCATAGAGTTTGATACAACTCTGATTATCACAATGAATGACAGTCGGTGACATCTCCTGACCAAATAAACCATCCAGCATCTTACGAAGACAAATGGCCTCGCAATTGGCATGATTGGACACCATATACCCTGCCTCAGCTGAACTTAAAGCAACTGACTTCTCCTTCTAGCTGAACCAAGAAACAAGTCCTGACCCCAAGTTGAAGAAACACCCTAAGGTGTTTTTCCTGTTAGCAGCACATCCTGCCCAGTCTGAATCTGTGTAGCCAACTAAACTGAATCCATCTCCCCTGACATAGTCTAGGCCATAGTACACTGTCCCAACAACATATCTCAAGATGTGTTTTTCCCCAACCATGTGAACACACCTCGGCTCAACCATGTACTGGCTGAGTGTGTTCATGGAAAAACATATATCTGGTCTGGTGTTAACCAGATACATAAGTGAACCGATCAACTGCCTATATACTGTGGCATCCACCAATTGTCTATCTGAAACACTAAGCTTCTTCCAGTTGGTGATCATAGGTGTAGACATGGGTCTGCAGTCCTCCATTTGAAACCTGCTCAAAATATCTGCTGCATACTTCCCCTGCCCGAGAAATACGTGACCCTTCTCCTGCCATACCTCCATACTCAGAAAGTAGTGCATCAATCTGATATCAATCATCTCAAAATCTGATGCAAGTCCCAGCTTACACTCAACTATGAGATCCTCGACTCCAGTAATGAATAGATCATCCACATACAAAATGAGAATAGGCGTGTCCTCACCCCCAATGATGAAATAGAGGTTCGGATCAACATCGCTCTTCTCGAAGTCCATCTGAAGAAAACAAGTATCAATCCATGAATACCAAGCTTGGGGAGCTTGCTTCAGACCATATAGTACCTTCCTTAGAAGACACACGTGAGTGTCCCTGTCACTCACCTCAAAACCCTGTGGCTGCTCTATGTACACCTCCTCCTCAATAAAGCCATTTAGAAATGTGGTTTTCACATCCATATGACGAATGCACCAACCCATCCATGCTGTTATGGAAATGATAGTCCTGATAGAAGTGTATCTCACAATTGGTGCGAAAGTCTCATCATAGTCGACTCCCTCAATCTGTGAGAAGCCTCGTGCCACAAAATGGGCCTTGTGTTTCTACATGCTGTCATCTACAACAATCTTGGTCCTGTACAACCACCTGGAAGTCACAAATGACTTCCCCATTGGCCTCGAAACCACATCCCAGACATCATTGCACACAATGGAGTCATACTCCTCGACCATGGCCTCTCTCTAGACCTATTGGTCCACTGCCTGCGCAAATATCTGTGGCTCAGTATCCCTGATACTCGTCACTAATGCCAAATATGCTCCCAATCTGACTGGTGGCCTTCTATCTCTGATATGGCTCTTGGGCTCCCCTACATTCTCCCTGGCCTCCTTCAGGGTCTCTTGAAACCATCTAGGTCTCCTTTTCCCTAAAGTGGTCATTGGAGAAACAAGGTCTCTTTACCCAAGAGTAATGGCCTCAGGACTCGCCTCAACACTCTGCGATCCTGAAGTCTATACTCCCTATGAATTTTGTGCCCCATCTGACTGAACATGCTCTGACTGTGACCCTGAAGCTTTGCATGGTGACCCTGTCACCCCTGATACTGGTGTACCTGAAGACTGAGGCTATGCTCCCTCTGAGACTGCAACTGGAAACTCTGCATCATCCTCAACTCTAACTCTCAACTCAAGAGATCTTGCAAAATCCCTATCCTCCTCAAATCTAACATCTTTGCTCACCACCACTTTCCTAAGTGGCAGAATGTAGATGCGTTAGGCTTTTGACACCTCTGAGTATCCAACTAGAATCCCCTGCTGGGCTGTGGGGTCTAGCTTTGTCCTCCTCTCTGAGGGGACATGAGAGAAAGTTGAGCACCCAAATATCCTGATGTGCTCGACATCGGGCCTCCTATCAGTGAAGGCCTCCTCAGGAGTCATCTTCCCCAAAATCCTATGGGGGCTCCTGTTCTATAGATATATTGTAGTAGCACATGCCTCTACCCACAAATACAAAGGCAAACTCTGATCATGTAACATGGATCTCACTGCACCGGTAATGGCCCAGTTCTTCCTCTCGACAACCCCATTCTGCTAGGGGTTTTAAGGTATGATCATCTGTCTTATGATGCCATGATGTGCACAAAATTATACAAACTGTCTCAAGAAATACTCTCCCCCATTATCTGATCGCAAGACTTTGATCCTATTTCCCGACTGGTTCTCCACAAGAGCTCTGAACTCTTGGAACTGTATGAAGACCTCACTCTTGGCCTTCAGTAAATAGATCCAAGTCTTCCTTGAGTAGTCATCAATGAATGTGAGATAACACTCACAACCACTCAAGGACTTCTGAGTCATGGACCCACACACATCTATGTGTACTAAATCCAGTATCCTAGCTGACCTGGTGTCACTACTGGGGAACAGTGCCTTGGAAAAATTTCCAGGCGCACACCCTCTGCAAACATTCTGATGCTCTATGTTGATCTGTGGCACTCCGGTCACAACCTCTCCTAGTTCTCCAAGAGCCCCATGATGTAGGTGGGCCATCCTACGATGCCATAACTCACACAACTGTCTGTTGCTATCGCTACTAGCCACCAATGCAAGAAGTGGCTGAAAAAGTAATCTGTATAGATCCCCATCTCTCAATCCAATCACCTATCCCGAGTCTAGTGAAGACCCCCGAGGATGAATTAGTACCTCGGTGCCTCTAAATGTCACCTCAAGACCTCTATCTTGGAGGGTGGAAACTGAAATCAAGTTATTCTTCATCCCAGGGATGAAAATAATATCAGTAAATGATATAGGTGGCAAGCTCTCTCTCCGAAAAGCAGCTGTTCCAATCCCAACAACTGTGACTACTCTGTCATCTCCAAGAGAAATATCTATCCTAACCTCAAGGTCTCTGAGATCAGAAAAATTCTCTCAAACTCCAGTCATATGGCTCGATGCCTCGCTATCAATAAACCAGATACATGGTGATGTCTCAACTAAACTACAACATGTGTGAAAAGCACACTCTCTCTGAAACTGTGTCTGAAAGTCTGCCTCCTCTGATGTAGCTTCTATACCACCCTTCTTCTTCTTCCTGTTCGGACACTGTCCAACATAGTGCCCGAACTTCTTACAAACAAAGCACTTCACTTTGATCATATCTATACCCTGACCACTGCTGCTCTCTCCTCCTCCACTCCTCTGTGGCTGGCCCCGAAACTTGGGACCTTGCCGACCACCTCGACCAACCTTCTTCTTTCCCTTTGTCCAAAGAGAAAGTTCCTCCTCACCCTGACCAATCTGTTGTTGTTGTTGCTGCCTCTGTCCAGAAGCATTTGATGCTAATATGATCTCCTCCTGGACAAAGTCATCCCACATCCTCTCCCATGTAGGCATGACCTCTCTGGAAACTATGCCATGTACAAATGGACCCCACAGTTTGGTGAATCTATTCATAGCTTGCCTCACCAAAGAGTTAGGGTCAACAACCTCATCGACAACTCCAAGCTCATCTCTGTTCTGAGTGTATCTGCCAAGAAATGAAGTTACTGACTCATCCTTGAGCATGCTAATGCCCCTAAGTTGGTCATGAAGAACCATCTTCCATTTCTCATTGGAGCTCTCATACAACTTGCATAAAGATGACCACACCTCATATGCACAAGCCTTCCCTGTCAAATGGGGTATAATGTGATCCTGGACTGCATAAAAAATAGTCCTCTTCGCCTTGTTGTTCCTTTTCTTGAACTCTGCTACCAAGATGGGAGCAGTGACAGGAATGGGGGGAACAGTTTCCTCGACTATATCTCGTAGCTTGAGGTCCTCCAAGATGAAGATCATAGTCACCTTCTAAGGCGACCAATTACTAGCCCCAGCTAGCTTGTCCTCAACTTGAATCTGAGATGCTAACATCTCTGCCAATCCACAATCCCCAACTGATTCTCACACTGCCAAGGAAAACAATGTCTCACTCTTGTCACCACAGGTGTGAAAAGAGACAATGTAATCTAACCTCACTCCCAACAAAATGGGTGTGAAAAGAGGTCACAAAAATCAGCCTCACTCCTACTGCGTAGGTGTGAAAAGAGACTGATCTCCAAGTGTCCAAACTGCCCAACAACCCTCTGAAAAATTATGACCTCTAACAACCACTGAATGAGTCAATGGCTATCCTCAAAATATGCCAGAAAGAAGTATATGTCAACCACTCAAAATGATGTCCCAACTATCCAAAAAATCAGCCATCGAATCTCTGATACCAAGTGAAAATTCCAGGTCCTATCAGCTTGCCTTCTTGGTCTGTCTTTGACCAAAGAAAGGCTCTAAGTTTCAACTGTAAATCAATTATTTTTCTGTTTTTTTATAATAGCCAATAGTTCAAATACACTTTTCTGATTTGTTACGGTTATGCTCTCAATTTTGGGTGCTCTAGCATGTCATTTTTGTCACCACAAATTAGTACATGCATCTCAAAATAAACATAGCACACCTAAACATCGTTTACTCTAAAAATGAACAGATCTAAGAACTAATACATGCATTTGTAGACACAGGTATTTTTGGTCAACATGACCCTGAACAAAACCCCCTTGAGGAAAACTAGTTTGGAATCTGAATGTATATATGAGGAAAAGTAGAAGAAGGGTTATAGTAAACAAAATATATGAAAGAACCTGATACAATAGAAACTCTAGATGAGTTGAAATACAAGCTCTACATCAACATATGCACCCCAGAATGGTGTGCCCCACATGAAAACTGCCAGAACCACTGAATCTTCTCCAACTACCAAATGTGATGTCAGATCTGAAAACCCCTCCATAGGAATGACGCTACAGTAGATGTCCTCACTCTGAAACTAACCTCAATGCAATATGATGGTTAGATATCCTACTAGGAATGAATCATCCTCCAAAGCTAATGCACCCCTCTCTAAAGTAGAATAGCTCCAAGAAATAAATGAAACAAGCAGCTCCAAGCCTCCAACAATGGAAGCTAGAGAATTCCCTCAAGCAACCTCATGCAAAAGGCCTCATCTCCATCTCCCAAGTGCTCCTCTCTCAACAAGAAAAAACACTAAGTGAAGAATGTGCCCCTCCTTTGACCTTTGCGCCCCTCTTAGACAAGCAAAAGGAAACCTAGATAATGAATGGTGGAGATAATCTCATCTCCCATCTAATCAATGGTTGAGATCTCCCCATTCATATCTAAATCATAAACCCACTTTGGGTTCAGTTTCCTATGTCTACTTTATGTCTCCAAATTCACCCCTTTGTGAATTAATAGTCACTTTAGGCCAAAAGTGACCAAATTTCACTTTAACCAAAGTCAAAGTGAAAATAGACAAAAGTACAAGGTACAAAGTGTCATGTCCTTCCCTCATGTGCTAAGGAGGTCAAAAGCACATGGGGACCACCTCCCAAGGTAAAAATCTCAACACTTCCAACTCTGGTTCTCCTAATGGCAGGGGCGCAATGGAGACTGTGCGGCTAGACTGAAGGGCTTGTTGTACCCCTTGGAGTTCAACCTCAATTCTATTGTACATTTCCTCCTGCTTGGCTTCTTGTTTCTCCATGATTTCCAGTGAAGCGTCATTGAGAGCTACGATGATGAAGTCAAAATCATTGGCAGTAAGCATAGTCTTCATCTTGGTTACGGTGGCTTTCAATTTCTTCTGGGAAGAAGGTTTCGGGGGAGAAACCTTCCTCTTATTCATGGAATCAACCTCGTCTCTGGGCGATTTTACTTCACCTGGCTTCTATTCAGCTCCTTTATCATTTAGTTCTTCTACTTCATCATCACCCCCTTGGTCAGGTGATATTGAAGCAGTCTTTCCTGAGGCATTTCTTAGTTCTTGGACCTCTTTGGTCTTCTTCATTCTGCTAGGCCCAGGTGTATCTTGTTATTTATGCATGGTCTCTAGGCTGTTAGGGTCAGACATCTCTACAGGGTCTATAGGAATAAGGAGGTTTTTGGACTAGTCCTTAACGATCTCCTCCAAGTCTTCTTCTGTGAGCTTGTAGTACGACTGAAGCTTCTCCTTATGTTCATTGGCTTGCACTGTTATGTAGATTAAGTGTCGATCTGCACAGAAATTCATTACGGGTTGGAACATCTGTAGGGTGTTCGGGGTCATGCATGGTTTAGATTCGATGGCTCGCTTCATCTGTAGGTAATAGGTGTGAAAAACAACGTTCGACTGCCATTGTTTTTTCATATTACTCAAGTACCAAAGGGTAGTGAATTTCGTGGTGAGTGACTCGAATGGTTCAATATTTGAAAAGGTCGCACCTTTCGGCATCCCCCATGCAACAAAGGTGATGAGGATTAGGAGCAAGCTAAAGTGAAACTCATAGCCTTGATCCTGTGCTTTGTGGCAGTGTAGCTCCAACTGATTAACTAGGTACTTTGCCTAGTTCATCTGCAGGCCTTCTATGCATTTCCCTGCGAGGTCAATTACAAATCCAGTGACCTGCACAGGTCTATTCTTCCTTACTAAATTTCCGGCTATTAGTTGGCAGTCTAGGTGCACTGCACCATTCTGGATGGAGGCTACCTTGTAGCCTAGCGTTCCCTTTTCAACATCACTATATGTATCCTTGATCTTCTATGCTAGTGCGCAATCTATGGATTTTCCTAGATAGAACTCCTGTGGGTCAGGTCCTTACATAATTAATCCCATGATCCTATGGATCAACGTCAGATTGACTGTAATCCAATGGTCTAGCCATAAGTAACCACCATGGTAACATGAAAGTAATAGCTTGACACAAGTGTTCACTTCTTGGTGCATTCCGAAGTGTGGGATATTCATGACATTTAACAGAGTGTATTGGGCAAGGTTCATCATCCACGACTAGGGGATTGTATTTGAGTTCTTTCCCTTCATCCTGGTCAGGTATTTATATGGGGCGAGCATATTGTAGTTCTTGCGATCTCTGAGGTTGAAGTCACTGAAATTCAACGTTGTGATCTTGTCCTGTTGTGATCGAACTGTGCGTATCCCCTTCGGGAGGTACACAGTAATCATGGAGTACTCGAAATCTCTTGGCATGCTATCTCGACTCACTGCGCCGACTAGAGGTGGGACATAATCAGGAAATATGGATGAGATCATCTTTGCATTGGCTAGGTCATCTCTTTGTTTGGTTCTCTTCTTTGATGATGGTCAGGATGATCCGGCTCTGCGAGTAGTCGACGAAGAGGCTTGTATTCCTCTTGTTGATGATTCTTGAATACTTGCAAACACCGCTCTTTCAGACATTACTCTTTCATTCATTAGGTCAATGAGAACTTCCTTGACAATTTTCTATGCAATGCTAAGCTCATCTGACATGCACGCTTGTGGTTGAATATCTCGAGTTCAGAGTAGATGGTAATAACACGATGATCACTGTGCGAACTCAACTAGTCTATGGACTTAGATTCATGGTTATAAAAAGTGTTCTCATTGCGTGGTGCAACGAGATAAATAGATAAATTGAAAATGGATCTCTTGCAATGGGTGAGAAGCCTTCATTAACTCGGTGTTGTCCATTATGGCACGGTCCCAATGGTCTGGTGGTGAACTTTCTGATCATAAATTCCTTTCTACCCATTCAGGCTGTCAGTCTAACGATTATACTATCTCTAACGACTATATTGCTTCACCATGGTGAAGTGCCATGTGACGCAGTTCTGATATCCCGACAAAGT
This sequence comes from Picea engelmannii, assembly GCA_009831015.1. NCBI lineage: Eukaryota > Viridiplantae > Streptophyta > Pinopsida > Pinales > Pinaceae > Picea > Picea engelmannii. The sequence continues at coordinate 18,045 of ML817791.1, read as the reverse complement.
TCCAATTTTGCAAATTTTCCTTTTGTGAAGTTCCCTCTGGAATCTCCTGTAACTTTTCGATTTTAGCTCTTTCCTTACTTAGTTTTCTAGCCTTCTTTCTGGTGAGATTTGTCTCAGAATTCCTCTTTCCATTATGATTCTTGTCTTCTTTTGGCAGAGTAACTTCACACTGGTGAGATCCTTTCCTAGAAATTAGGGGTAATACTTCATCTGTATCTGGAATAGGTACTTCATTATTCTGTGAGTCTTCTAGTGTTCTTCCTAGTTCGACATCCAAGTCTCTGGTCTTAAATAGTTTTTCTCAGTTCTCTTGTTCTTCAATCAAGTGTGAGATCCTCCTAGTCATGAAATATTTTAACTCTTATTTCTTTTGCTCTAGGATTTCTTCTTTTCTTCTGGCCTGATCTCCTTCAATCCAAGGTTTTCCTAGTAACATAGAAAATGGAGCGTTGTTGTCAATAAATTTAACAACTTCAAATTCATCCTCTGTCGAAGTTCCATTGGCATTCATAGATATCTGTGTAAGTCTTCCCCATAGGGTTATCAAATTTCCTTTGAATAATCCTATTCCTCCTAATGAAGGAATCATAACAGGATTTCCTAGAAGTTCCCAAGTTCTTTCGGTCATGATATTCACCTGTGTTTCCTCATCCAGAACACAGTCAATCTCGAAGTCTCCTATTCTTACTTCAATGCATTCTTTTTCTTTGAAGATATCTGATAAGCTGACATGTCGGTGGTCATTCAGGGTTTCTTTCATCTGTAGCAATACTTTTTTTGATTCTTTCTGGGGTTCTTCCATAATCTCAATTGCTTAACCTTTCTCATGGTCTTCTTGTCTCATATTCATCCTTTCAACCTTAGCAATCATTCTAGGGAAATCCAAAACTTTATGGTCCATAAATTTGAAATAGAGGTAACTAGGTATTCTACCAGGGCATTCCTTAGCAAGATGTCCCAGTTTTTTGCAACTGCAACAAAGGTTTAATCCTCTCTTTCTATTAAATGATCCCCATCCTTTCCTGTACCACACACTAGGATCATGGTAGCTAACCTACAAAAAATTATTTCTAGGATCCTACATCCATTTGTTAGTCCAAACATTCTCTCTATGCATAGGTATAACATATCTTTCACTATCCTTATTAGATCTACTCATATCAAATATTCTTTCATCTATAAGTGCCCTAGTTTTTAAGCTAGGACAAATCTTATTAAACATACCTAGATCCATACTATAGAAACAAAAATTTCCACTAATCTTATCTTCAGTAGAGCACAAAGCTTCCAGATCCAAAACCTTTTACTATTCTTACCTATATCAGAGCACAGAGCTTGCAGATATTACCTCTTTTCTTTGGATCTAACCCTTCTTGGCACAGATCTTCATAGATCAAGTAGAATACTGTGCACTAGAGTGACATATCTATGTACAAAGCTTTCACAATTTCAGGTCGGATCTTCACACAAATATTATTTTTCCTCAGTTCCCAGCAATCACAGTTTCAGGCCCCGACAACAGAACCATTTGTTGGCATAGGGGAAGACCCAGGGTTCAATGCTACAACATCACACCAACAAAACCCTAACTACCATCCCTTTTGAAAACACCTGCGAAGTAGATGAAATCTCACCCGAGGTAGAGGCAGGGGTGGTTGCAGGACTCCAGTGTCTGCAACCTTAGTTGGGACACAGATCTATGATTCTAATCACTTATCAGAGCACTCAACAATTAGCATTCATCAATATTCAGTTCTTAGTTACAACAAAGTTAAACCCTAATTACAATACAATGCAGTATTCAACCAAATATAGCATCTAACAACACTTAGCATGACAGAAAAGATCAGATCTAGTAGATTCAAGCACTAAGAACATGTATGTTAGTCAGATCTAACATCCATCCATAATATTAAGCACTAAGCATCGACATATCATTCATCTATATTAAAGAACTAATCACATTAACATATAAACACATCAACACATCGCACAAAGAAAAGCAACACAACATGTACATGGTTCACCCCCACCCTGGGGCTACATCCACCAACCCTTTGTCTTCTTTATTATCTTCTTCAATCGGTTACATGAACAAAGCCTCAAAAACCCTACTCCACAGAGGAAAGAGGATCTGCGCAGCTTGATAGATCCTCCTTCCCTGAGTAGATCTAAGCACGCAACCTTCCACAGTCTCTTACAATGACTTGTACTTAGCTCTGCAAGTCTCACATAGTATGCACCAAAGAACTTACAACTATTGATAACACAGATATAACTCTAGCACTTAGCCAACTTGCAATTGTTAACCCCCCCTTTCTTACATTGCCTAGCCTTCTATTTATACATTACAAAATAGGTCTAAGCATGGTTAAACCCATGGGTCAACATTCCCATACCCGTTACATAATCACAAATCCAAAAAAGGGCCCTAAAAGGGGCCGAGATCCCGCGATCTCTACTTCGTCTTGCGCTCCACCTTTGACAGCCTGTCGAAGTCCCAAAATCAGGTCAAACATGACCAAGAATCCTCAAAACTTGGTCAAGGGCCAACATATTTCCTTGGGAAAAAACTATAATTATGAGCATGGAATTAAAGGTAAGAGAGTGATAATAATGAGGTATTATCTTTTCTTAGTTTCCCATAAATTCCAAACAAAAGATTGCATTTTCTATTTTAAATAACAACATTAACAAATTTCACATTAAACAATAACAAAATTAGTCCTTTTTTTGTAATTTAGCTACTACTTAATTGATAATATAAAACAATATTACATAACTTATAGACTAGATATCAAACTCCATTAAGTTTAGTTCGATATAACAAAAAAAATCTATATGATTGTCTAAACTAAAAAATCATGATATAACATTAGAGTAATAACAAGAGTTATCCATAGTACTTAGATGTCATGATATAATGTCAATAGATAAATAACAAGAACTAACCCTATTACTTATGACAAACACAAGACTAAATTGTTCTATGATGTGGGGCAAAGGAGAAACCCATTCAAAGATAAATAAGCAAAACCAACTAAGACTTGGCATTGGCATTGTTGGCATTCCCCTTTTGAGTGTGAGTCTACATAGATGTATATTGGTCGAGAAGTTGTTGCATTGGTCTGCCCTTCTCAGTCCCACTCCTCAATGAACACTTTTATCCCCCATATGGCGTTTACCAAGGCTTCATTTTTTGGTCCATAAAGTCCAACTTATCCAATATTTATTTATTCAAAGTTCCCTTTTCTTCAATTACCTGAGTAACAAATGATTTGTTATGCCAATATAGTTCTACCATCCTAAAAAATTTGGTATCTCTACTTTTGGAGAATCCTATATTTGAAATCTAGTTTAGTATCTCATCTTCCACCTTCTCAATAAATGCATTTCTCCTCTTCTCCTTAACCCTACTCTTGATTATCTCAACTTCATCCTTGGAATAGGTTGAAAACTATTTCTAGTAACACTATGCTACCTCCATGGCTTCCCTTTTGGATTGGGTTTCCCTATGGTACTCACTCTTTTCAATTTGGGTTCAACAAACTTGAGGCATGTCTCTTCTAGTAACGACAATCATACCTATGATAGGATTCCCTTTAGGTTGGTTTCTATTCATATCCAGGGAAATGTTCTCTTATATCTGGTTTTCAAAGGCACTAATTAATTGAGTGCTTATGGAAATGGGTTCTTCAATCCCATTGTCATGATGAATCTAGCTCTTCTAACTTCATAATTCAGGAATAAATGTAAATGTTCCTTGAGAAATCCAAGAACAATCCAATGAGAAGGATAAATAAACCCTTCCTAGTCCCTTCTAAAAGTATACAATCTACTTAAAGGTAATTAGGCCCCCACTGAACAATGCTTGATGAAATCGAGGCCCAACCCCGAAATGCATAAAAAACATAAATACAATACAAGAAAGTCACCAAAATAACTGACCTCTCTTTCTTTCCCAAAGATCTACCAAGCTTCCCCTTCGGCTTTTAGACTATCTACATGGTGTTTTATAAACTGAGACTATTCATCTTCACCATTTGTGAGGATATAATTGAATTCTCATGCAAGGTGGTAACCATATCTCTGGACAAGAGAGTCGATTTATAATGTATTGCCCCCTTCCTCCCTCATTTGCACCCTAATTCATCACATGATTCTATTGCCACCATTCCATTGGATTGATAAGCATCATGTATAATCAATGAGTGTGCCACTAACATTCAATAAAGGGGGGAATTAGTCCTTCTTTGAGCACCCGAGAAACCTAAATTACTTCCATCTTCAACATAGATTATTATGCCCAATTTATTCAACAAATCCACTTAGTATGGCATAGTTCATACATCTACTATAAATTCATTTTCAAACCAAACAATTAGATTTCATCCATCAAGGAAAATATCAAAGATTGTACCCAAGGTTCAACGACTAAATTCATCATCTAGTTTGTAGCTCCTAACTCCTTATATTATCAACACAAAACAACCAGGTCGTTTTCCACCCTACCATGCTGGGAAAAATATTGTTTTCGTAGGACCCCCCAAGTTGTGTGGGATCATAACAAGAGAAAAAGTAATGACATAAAAAACAAGATATGAACCAATGATAGAGTCTCCACCTATTGGACTTGCCAAGAAAGAAAAACACCTTTAGTGGGGATTAATAATTGCAATCTTTCTCAGCTTCCTTCACCTGATCCAAATTACCATTCACATTTAATTTAACAACATTCTATTAGTATTTTGGAAACATTTCCCTACCTTTCATGTTTCTCTCATAAACCCATGGGCACCCCTTGTAATTATAGGCTCCATGAGGTTTTAAACCTCAACTTCATGCAGATTTCCTTATTTTTCTATTTTCTTATTTCCCAATTCTTCACCCACTTGGGTGGTAACCTCTCTTTTTTCCTTTTATTTTATTTTTTTAATGAGTCATTTATCACCCCCCCTATGTGTCACCTAGGAATTTTTTTTTTTTTTATCTTTTTAGTAAAAAAATTATTCATAATTTCATTGTAATAATAATATTTTCAAGTTGTAAACAAAGTTGGGTAATTTTCCTTGTTAATTAATAAAACTATTTTTTTTTTTTTTGGGGGGGGGTTTCACAATAGTTACCTTAATCTTGCACATGATCTAAATGGTTCAAGCTACTGAATATTAAAGACTCTAGGTCCTTATTGCACACCCTTTGTTCATAAATGTGAGGCATGTCATGTCCCACATATCCTACAAGAGACTTCACACCTCTATCTTAGGACTGCATAGAAAATCCTATGCACCATTACCCCTCCCCCCATACATGGTAGGAAAGCCTATGCACCTTTACCCATCCCATCATAAACAATGACAAATAAAAGAAGAGATTATGCATC
>ML817790.1:83975-95634 GCA_009831015.1 Picea engelmannii | reverse complement strand
CATTGTTTTAGAGCGCTTGGAAGAGGAACTTTTGAGTGATCATGATGGCAATCATATTCCTGGAGGAGACATGCCACCCCCATCCACTACAAGGGTTCCAGATTCATCAGTTTTACCTTTATCTGCACAACGTCCATTGTCACGTGGGGGCCATTCTGCTGTTGGTCGTGTTCCACGATCACTTCCACCTATTTCTTCTCTTATTCAAAGATCACAGGAGAAGAAACTAGAAGTTTCTCGTGGCAAGAGGAAAACTTAGAGCATAGTACTTAGTACTTGCTAAGTTGCCACTATATACTAGATCTCTTTTTTTGTTTCATGTTTAGAAGTAGTCTCTAAAACTTAGTACTTTGTCTTGAGTCTTGACTCTTTATTATGGCTTATTCTGTAAACAATGAAGTTATGAACTTATGAACTTAAGAACATCATATGACAATTTACCTTTAAAGTTTATGATTGATGTTATGATTCTTTAATGATTGATGTTATGATACTTTAATGTTGAGTCCCACAAATGTTTATGATTGATGTTATATGTGTAGTATGTTACTATGTACTAAATGGTTGATGCTTTAATGATCATCACTAATCAATTAATTAAATGATCTTATATCTATGTTTTCATGTTTTTTGCAATTGATTCAACATTTTGCATGTTTTATATATATATATATATATATGCATCAAAATATATATTTTTTGTGTTATATAAAAAACGCTCCCGCTCCTGGAGATTTTTGAAAATCTGCGCTTCCTGCTCCCGGAGATTTTTGAAAATCTGTGCTTCCCGCTCCCACTCCCCACTCTGGCTCCGCGCTCCCAACAGCCTTGTTTGCGCCCCCCCTCACATAGAAACCTTTGAAAATTCCTTTTGATTGAGTTGTGGGCCCCTCCCATGAGTAGGGCACCCTTCCTAGCCTACCACCTCACTCATTGCCTGTCCCCACACTCCACATCACTCATCCACATCACCTATCCATGCTCAAACCCTAGATGGTGCGCCCCTCTCCTTGGGATGCTCTCTTTGGCTTGGTATTTGACACTTGGATATCATCCAAGAGGCGTGACTTTGCCTCTCCAATCATAAATAGAGCCTCCCCTCACTCATTTCTTCACCATTTCTTTGAGCTAGTGTTATGCTACTGAAATTTCGCCCCATCTCTCTTGTTCTTTTCCATCTTGAATCACTTCATTTTTCTCTCGAGAGCATTGGAGCAACTTGTTGCTGCAAGGCTCTCCATTTTGGATTAATAAGAAGCTTTGGAGGATTTGGAGTAACCAAGAGTATTCTGGTTTTCTTCTTGCACATGAGGTGACATTGTGAATTTTTTGCATCTTGTGTAGTATTGAGTAGATTCTTGGGTAAAGTATTTTACTTGGGTAGGTTAAACAAATAGTATTGTTGTTGATCTATATATGTTGAGTGGCTGGTAGTATAAATTATTTTATATTGTTAGTTCATTCATTCATATTATCTACTTGTATGCCTCACATTTTGCTTGAAGTTTTGCACGTTTGTCTCAAGGGTTTGTTGGGATAGCCTCAAGGAGGAGTCTACCCTTAAGGCCTATTCAAACTCCATCTTTTACTAGTCTGATTTTTCTGTTCACTTTCATTACATATTTCAGTTAGTTAACCATCTTAGATAGGTCATCTAAATCATATTTTTAATTGGAGATTTTATGTGAAAAATTTATGCCTAAAAAACATAATTTTTTCTTAACCTTTTTGTGTTGTGTAGCATTTCAAGCAAGCAATAGCTTGCTGGTTTTTGCAGGATCTTACCAGGAACAAGGGGTTATGCTGCCCAAATCTAGCCACACAACACCCCAAAAGAGAAGCCTTTGAGTGGGTAATGAATCTCTTCTTTTTCCTACTCATTTCTAGCATTCTAGCAAGCCCCCGGGAAGTTCCCTTGAGGCTTGCATTCTCTTGTATTTAGTTCATCTATTGTAAGTTAATTTTTGCAAGTCATTGTTGCCTACACCTTGGGAGAGAGATTGGCTCAACTGACCCCCCAATATCGTATGGCTAGGGCTTAGTTTTATTTCGGCATTTGTTATTCCTTTGCCCCACTTGTCATTAGGACAAGGTTGTGTGGCTAGTTTGTTTTAATAGTAGTTGTCTTTACATTTCAACCCTCTTTGGCATAACAAAGGTAGCCTTGCCTCTACCTTGTGCCATTGTGAGTGGTTTGCATTCATTTTCGAGTTTTTCCTAATAATTGCCTACACCTTGGTTGAGAAATCCCCAAAATCGTATGGCTAGATAATATGTGTTGATGGTTACATTATGCTCATGCGATTAAAATTTTCTAGAGTAGACATCACACATCATTAATCTTAGCTTAAGCCCTCAAGGCATAGTTTCTTTTCCATGCTCAAATTTCCTTCAATTTCATAGCTCATGTTTTAAATGCAGACTCATATGCTTAAGTGTTATGGTTTGGAAGTAGACTCTTAGATCTGAAATTAATTTGTCTTGTGAGGCACTTACCTTCATGTTAATTTGAGATATATGTGGAGCATGTACATGGTGTAGGGATACTTTTTCATATCAACAATTAATTTTTATTTTCTTAGCATGCTCTCTAAATGGATTAACTTACATGGCTAAATGGTTATAATCTAAAACAATTTTCTGTTACACTTGACAAGTTGTTCTTGTCTTTCACTTCACTCATTATTTTCAAGTTTACAAACATACATGGTTAAGTGATTGACAATAGAGTGAATATTTATTTTCAGCTTTCCTTTTAATGCTTACTATGTGTTCATGTGCTTCAATTTCATAATCTGCAACACACTTTCATAAGCTAAATAAGTTTCGGTTTTGGGCATAATTCACTGTTTTTGGGCATGTAAAAGTCATCAAAACACTCATAAACACATCTTAAAACTTAGTCCTCAGCCATAATAATATATTAGACCAACTAGGACACCTTAAACCACCATCTTCACCATCTAAAACGGGGATTCAGGAGGGCAACGGAAGGTGATAGGCCGGGGACGGTCTCACGGCGTGTGGCGTCCTTTCCGTAAAAACTCAATTCTTAGGGTTGACCTATGAAGCTAGGGTAGGCCACGTTGCCTCACTTCTTGTGCATCCAATAGCCATTTCGGAATCGGGGGAGGAGGTTTTCGGTAAAACACTTAGCTAGGAGGGTAACTAAAATCTTTAAAATCTTTAAGCAACTCTTAACCACTTAGTCTTTTAGGATATCACTTTCTTGGGTACATCTTATGGTTGTTTAGAACACTAGTTGCAAGTATACATGTCTTTCAATCTTTCATGCAAGTTTGTGGTTTGAATATCTAAGTGTTGAATCTTTTAAGTTTTGTTGAGCAATTGTCTTTCAAATATTTCATATCTTTTGGTTAATGCTCTCTATGGTGTGATCCAACAAGAGATAGCGCATCCCATTTGGAGGCATCATCTTGTTGGGTCTTGAGTGCTTTGTGGTTTGCCATTGATAAACAGTCCAATGGAGTAAGTGCTATTGGGGAATGCTTGGCTAAATGTTGGTGATCTTTATATCTTGAATATCTTGAATTGTCACATTTAAGCATATGGTGAACTTGTTTATTTGTATCTTGTCTATCTTGTATCTCTGTTCATAATTGTTGTAATATCTTTTATCTTTTGTGTAAGTACTTGTATCTAGTTTTGTTGTGAGATAATTGTACTTAAGTAATCCTTGTAATCTTTTTGTAATCAACCCCTTTAAAATTTAGTTGACCCCTTTGCCCAACCTTAGGCACTAGTCTTAGTTGACTTAGGGAAGGGTCTTGTTTGACATAAGTAATCGTGCATCTTGCATTGTTGCCTTTGCATCATAGGTTAGCCTCCCCCCAGACCTTCTAACTAATTAAAACCAACTCCTAGAACATAAACATTAAATCTTATCTAGTAACTAGGGTCTACCCCCCTTCGCTTCCCTAGGAGTAAGCCTAGACGGAAGAGGTTCAAGCCAAAGTGACAGCGTGGGCTTTGAAACTAGGCATTGTGCCTCCAAGGACACACTAAGTGAGCTGGACTTTGCTCACGTTTGCAAGTGTGTATTAGGATGGCAACAGGGATAAATAAGGAAATTATGTCTCGAGGTCCACAGGCCCTAGACATGGAGTGCTGAGAGCCAGATCGACTTGAGCATGGCCTTGGAGGGCCCATCTTTTCTTTTCTTCAGCGCCTCCACCTTGTCAGCAGCAGCAACATCCATCACCTCGGCTTGGTCCTATAGCAGAAGTGGATCTTGCTCCATGAGGTAATGAATCCGGGTATCATGGTATGTGTCACTCTGATCCTCAAAACCTTTGAATATGTGCATTTAGTTCTTTTTGTTTCTAACGGGTACTTGGGTCTTATACTTATCCACTTGACCATGTCTGGGGGGAATGACATGATGCCCTAGTAAGTTTGTGCCCATAGGTTTTGAGTTTCCACTGGGGGGATTTATGAAAAGTCATCGTCTGCTCCCGTCATACTTACCAATTTCCATCTTACTTCCCACTCATCCATCCCTTTACATTGGTCTGGGCATTGGGTTGGCCAATTATTTAAGGGTTGCACCTTGCCTTGTGGGAAGAAGGGGCTAAAGGCCCAGAGGGTAAAAGCGGTTGGCAAAAGATAAAAGCCTAAAAATAAAACCTCAAGATGCTTCGCCCAGGGATCCCCGAGAAAGCAGTAAAAGGCTTTGTTATCGCACAGTTTGTAGTTGTAGTAAAAGATGGATGAAAGAAAGGCAAACTGGCGAAACTGAGACTATCCTACCACTGTCACCTCAATAGGATAGCTCTTTCTATTTAGGGAGGTAAGGCCCAAGGGAGACGTTCTCGATGACCTGGGGTTCTAAGAAGGCAAAAGCTTAAAAGGCTAAGTGATAATTTCCCCCCCCACAAGTCACCACCGATCAGAAAGTCTCGGCTAATCAGGCAACAAAGATAAAGAATAACCAAAAATTGTACCTGCCCGAGACAAAGAAACAAGAAAACTATACATGTGCAAGATCACTTGCTTGGTTAGTACTTCATATAATCATGGACTTCTGATATAAAGCAATTGATAAACAATATTGATGAAGCAAGTCAACGATGTACAATAGCAATGATCATAATATATATCACTTCACGATAAATGCTAATGAGCAATGGCAATCAATGTGACAATATTAATACTAGAAGCAACGCCTTAGCCAATCTTTCAATTTCTTTAAAGACACAATAAATGTTGCATGGATATGTTTATAGCACAAATAGATGACGAAAACAATCGGGTTAGTAAATATTAGTCTAAGCTGGGGTTAGAAGGATTAGTAGTTGTTCAAAGTATTGGATGTGTGTATGATCAAGGTATTCAACACAGGAAGTCTTAGATCAGTGCGTTATTGGGGAAAATGGAGTCAAAACAGCTGCAAATGTTGAAGGGTCGAAATGATAGTGATAGGGCTAAAGACAAGAGGGTTAAATGTTGAAGTATTGCTAAGGCAAGGCCTCAACAATGAAACCCTAGGGGAGAAAGGCTCACTAAGGTGTAGAAACCCTAGGCCTTAGTGCTTTCTCCTCCTTTAGCTCAAAAACTAACTTACAACGACTAGCTTGAGTAATAAATGCTATGGCTAAGGACAGGAGAGTTTAATGATGAAGTGTTTCTAAGGCAAGGCTTCATCCATCAAACCCTAGGGGAAAACGGGTCACTAAGGTGTAGAAACCCTAGACATTAGTGCGTTTTCCTCCTTCCTTAGCTCAATGAAAAGAATAAAAACGGCTAGGCTAGAAGAGTAGAAGTAGAGTGTTGCTATGGCAAGGCTCTATCTAACTTCAGCAAATCAAAATGGCTCTTAGCTTAACTTAGTAGGGACATGAGACAAGGACACCAACATGTGCTTGTCCCCTAGGGTTTAATCCAACAAATTATAATAACAAAATGCAAGTAAACAATACCATAACCATTCAATAAAAAAGTGTTTTGCAGAAATTCACTTACATCCACCAAGCATTCATATAGCCAAACCCTAGTTGTAAACCTTCCACCAAGAAAATTCCCAAATAGCCAATAAAGAGACTCCATCAACAAGTGCGCATCAATTTTCAGGCAAAAAACCTAAAGGAGGGCGCAAATTTCAGACCTCACTAAGTGTGAGCGAAAGATCATGATCCAAAATGAGAGTTTTGTCTCTCTACTTATACAATACTAAGTGACCTTAATAAAATTTTGGTCACCAAAAGGCCGACAAGGCCAATATACCAAATAATATTGTTTTACATTAAATGTCATAAATTAAACCCTAATCAAGCAAAAGTAAGACGTCATGCCCTTTCTAGGGTGACGTTAGAACTTTTTAGGGAAGCATTGGCCTCCTGGAGCAAGACGTTAGCCCTCCTTGGGCTTCTCCAAGCTGCCACACGTGCAGGAAAATTAGTTCTAGATGTTTGAGGTATGGTTAAAAACAAAGTGAAGGAATATCTATACTGAAATGGCAACCATAGATAAGTGTAACACCTGGGAGGTTGGAGCCTCGAGAATATTCATCATTTTGGGAAGGCACAAGCTACCAAGACCTTTGCAGACCCATAACAAGTAATGGGCCACGTCCTCACCGATAAATACATTTACCTTGGTACTGTAGAAGGATGGATCAGAAGACACTCAAGAAGCATTCAAAATGTGTCAATAATATGGAAGGCCATGGGTTTAGTCTTCCCACCAGTGGGAGAATTTACTAGTGTGGAAAATTAGAAGAGAAACGGTTAAGGTGGGATTAGGTCCATGAGTGGGTAGTGGAGGTATGTATAAACTTCGTAACAATCTAATCACAACTCTTCAAAGAAGAGGCATCCTTAATCTAGCTCAAGCATATCTCCAAAGTTGTCCACTAAAGCATATCTCCAAAGTTGTCCACTATATGGCACCATGTGTCAGAAAGTGCAAATCAATTAGATTTGGGTGGTCATGAAGCGAAGCTATGGGAGGCATAAATAAAAAAAAGAAGGTAATTCATCTTGGAAGAGGAGTTGGAAGATGAATTGGTTTGGTCCAATAATTCTACTCTAGGGATCTACCACTCCAAAACTAAGATACAAAGCCATATATGGAAGTGATAGGCCTGAATATTTTTAATGGTGATAGAAACCAATATGGAAAATCGGGTCTCCATTTAAGGTAAGAATATTTATAGAGTTATCCATAAAGAATAAGGCCCTCACTTGGGAGGCTCTATAGAGGAGGAACAATCATGATCCTACTAGGTGTGTCTTAAGCAAGGAGTGAAAGGAAATCATTGTCATTGTCACTTGCTAATTTCATATGCATATGGTAAACACATTTGGGAGGAAATGGAAACAATGACAAGGGTAGGAGGACGATGGCAAGGTTCAAGTCAATTTCAAAGTGCTTGACTCATAGGAAGAAGAAGCAAGAGCTTAAAGAATTTAGAGCCCTCCTTTTTATTGTTGACTAGGATATTTGAATTTTGGCTTACAAGGAATGCTAGAGTATTTGACAATAAATGCATTCCTACCTTTTCAATGTGCATCCCAATGTAGGTCAACTATTGCTAGCTACAAGTTCCCTCCAAAAAGCATGCCTCAAAGGCAACTTAATCATGAGCCAACTAGAAAGTTGAGGGCTTGGGGCTATTTTTGATGGCCCCAATCAGGCCCATTTGTCAAGTAGGGAGAAAACTCTTCATTTCTAATACTCGTTACTTTAGGTACAAAGCAAGCCTAGGGGAAGGTTCTAACAACCATGCATAACTTCTAACTTTAAAAATGTTGTTATCTTTAGATTCAGAAAAAAAGCGTTGTTATCTTAGATTCAGAAAAAAACATTGTTATCTTTAGATTCAGAAAAAAATGTTGTTATCTTTAGATTTAGAAAAAGGGGATCAGATGTTGCAATCCAGGAGTTGGGCTTTTGACAATTCAGGAATCCAAGGATGGTTTGGTCCAGGAGTTTTCAAAATCAGTTTTTTAAAGTTTTTTTTGTTCCTGGGTACATCAATGGTTGATTATCTACATTTCTGATTAGTGTAACATTGTAACAGCATAGTGCTCACATTTCTGATTAGTGTAACATTGTAACAGCATAGTGCTGAAGGGTTAGATATCATGCCTAGACATGTCAGCTTTTGTTTTCCCACTATGGACAATTATATAACAAAAATTGAGTTAAATTAAACCTTAAATACCTTCTTCTTAGCCTTCGTCCACACCCACTGCACCGGTGCAATACATGTGTAATCTGAATCAGCTGGGCTGTTTGGGACTGCCTTGATTTCCTTGCTCCCTGAACCCAATGAAAACAAAATAAAAAAATCTAACAAAAAATTTGTAAAAGGCAACAAAAATATAATGAGAAATAATAAACATAAACTGTAATATAATATAAAAATATTAAAAAGATGCAAAAAATCATAAACCCTAAACAAGTGAAGAGGGAGGAGTGGAGGGTGTGGATTAAAGAGTTGGTAACTACAAAGAATGTTTGCAGCATTGGGGTTTTGAGGTTGACAATAGAAACCTCTGGAGACTACAAAGAATTTTTGCTTGCATTGATTACCAAAGAGCAATCCCGAATTCAGATTTTTTTGTCAGTCTGGTTGGTTGTTGTGTGCAGGCTAGATTGAGAACAAAGACCTTACATCCATTAGAAGGATCAAGAAGAACGAGATCCTTGTACATTGCAAATGAATAGAGGCCTGGTAGGATTCAGAAGATAGAGCTCTTTAGAAAAGACTAAGATAGAGACAAAATTTTTAACTTTCGCAAAGGATCCATGTTGGTGAAGCAAGTGGGCCACAAGTCCCTCATTTATTGATCAAACAAGGCGATTCATTGGATGCCAAGTTATGTGCCAATTTTTCATCTCTTGGTGTGTGGATGGCTTGCATTCATTTTTAGGTAAGAACTGAATGCTTTGAAGATTCATAGATTACACTGGCTTTGGGGCCACACACCATTCTCTTTGAAGAGATGGAGCATGTACTTTGATCCACGAAAGGAAAATATGCCATTACAATCGATGTGGGTGAAGCTCCATGTACTGCCACTGGATTTTTGGTCAATGGATGTCTTTTTAAGGCAATTGATAATAGCATTTTCCAATTCCTGGAAGTGGATAACAGCTACCAGAAAACCAATACATGTACCATTGCCAACATCTTTGTCACAGTGGATCTAAGTGATGATCTAGCAAAGGAAATAGTTATGGAAAAGTAGGACATGCAACATTGTCAAGTATTAGACTATGTAAGCATCCCATTCAAATGGATGTATTTTTAAGGCAATTGATAATAGCATTTGCCAATTCCTGGAAGTGGATAACAACTACCAAAAAACCAATAGATGTACCATTGCCAACATCTTTGTCACAATGGATCTAAGTGATGATCTAGCAAAGGAAATAGTTACGGAAAAGTAGGACATGCAACATTGTCAAGTATTAGACTATGTAAGCATCCCATTCAAATTCACTAGATGCCATGTGTATGGTTATCTAGCCAGTGAATGTACAATAAAATTTCCAAAGAAAATGTGGGTTCAAAAAACCTTGGAATCCATAAAGGCGAAGAAGGGGAAGACACCTAAATGGGCCAAGGAAGGATTGAACATAGTGGAAGGGGTATTGGGTGGAGACCTCTTCGTACAAAGAAAAAGATTTCACAATATTGAGTGCAAAAAAGACTCAACCGGTGCAAGCTCAATGGGAAGCATATAATCCTTGTGATACCCAAACGAGGATGCCAAAGACTAATGATGAGAGTATATAGTAGTCTCCACAAAATGCACTATTTGAAGCTCACCAAATCTTGACTCAAGTATCTCCAGTTTATCCTACAATTTTAGTAAATTATGGACAATCTTTTTGTTTAGATCAAAATATATGGCCAAATCCGGGGATTAATAAAATAGCGTTCCCTATGGGAAAAAAAAGAAGGGAACCTAGGAAAAGGGAGTTCTAGCCACCAAACCTCTAGCCAAAACCCTACCCTAGAGAAAGTTTGGAGGAAGTTTGAACAGGGAAGTAGGCAAAAAACATAGTTTAATAAGGAGAATAAGGGGAGGAGTGAGATCCCATGAGAGGTTTTCCAACAGAGAGGGTGCACTGTTGGGAGAAGATCAATTTGATTTGGATAGCAAAAGGGAGATTTGATGATTCTCTCTTTCCTGGGGGATTTTCCATGCCAAGAGCGCCCTTTCTCATCTGTTATTGGAGGGGTTTCTCTGTAGAATGATTGATTGTGACCAGGGGGCGAAATTACTGAAGGAGGGCATATTTTGGATGATGGATCTTGTTGTTTGAGGTCAGATTTATCATCTAAAGATGGGGTTTCTTCACATATGAGTTAGCCATTATCAGATCTACAAGTTGCAGCCATTTCATGAAGATTTTACATCAGATTTATTGTGCATATTTCAGCAGGGCGTAAGCAACAAGAAAGGCACATTTCTGGGTATGGGAATTATGGATTTTGCATGATATAACATCTCTTTTGGGCAGCCATCATTAGGGGATAGAAAAGGAGGATCATTGACAATATTTCCTTGCCTTTTGGAGCCATTATGGGCCAATAAAGTGGCTGTTGTATTACTTATATCAGATCTGGAAATTACTGTTTGTTGGACAGCCAAATGCATAGTAAATAAAGCAAGGATTCGAGGTACTATCTTATGAGTTTTAATAGGTATTAGTTTCTGATTTATTTGGTTATCATTGCATGTGTTTTCCTTATGTATTACATGAAGAAATATGGACCGAAATACATCAGAGAATACACTTAAATGAATGCTACAGCCATTACACACGAAGTGTTTGACAAAATGTTTCAATTAGCCAACACATAGAAAACATAACAGCCATCAATTATATATAGCAGCCCATAATCAGGGAGTTATAAGGAGGTAGAAATTATTTCAAATGTCATACTAACACATCATAAAACCTCATCAAAGTCGGGATAGAAAGAAGAAGGCATTTGCTAGGGGAAATAGAACATACTGTCAAAGTGTTTGACGAAAGTTCTCAACCAGTTAGATTTCATTTTTATATCAGATTTGATTGGAAACATTACACCCTGAGCATTGGATGTTGTCTACATATGTAACTTCCCTATAGTCATATTTCTGCAAGATAGGGAAGCAAGGAGAAGAGCACTTTGAGGTTGTACTTTTCAGCTGCAATGTCTCTTTCCCATCTTCAAAAAAGCCTCCCATGTGAGCTTTGTTTTGACTCCATTCGCCCAATGAATAAGGCACTAATCTCTAGCCCTACCATACACTTTATTTCTGCATCTCCTATAACCCTGTTTTGCTGGAAATTACTCTTCACATCACCCTGCACTTCATAGTTTTATTCTCTAGCAATCCTATTTAGGGAAGCCTGCCTTGAGCCGGAGGAGAGCCGGCCTGAAGAGCAGAGGGGAGTTGGTGAGGTGACAATGGCTAACCCCCTAGTTACCCAAATCTATCATCCAGGTGCTTCAAACTTTTTTGCTTTCGTGAGGACCGATTGTGCGGTAGCATTTTGGCACCGTTGTTGGGGATAAAGTCCATTTCTCGGAAATCTTGAAGACTATACTTCACAGTATTTTGATGAGGCTTTCATTTTGAATATTTTTTTTCTCATCTTGGTGACTCCACTTGTGAAGGCTTGTTGATTTTGA
>ML817790.1:38249-53481 GCA_009831015.1 Picea engelmannii | reverse complement strand
TATTGATAAACATTGACTCCGTCAATATTTATATTCAAATTGCTTATAAGTTCATCAGATAGTTCTTGATTGATATGAAGTACTAACCCATTGAAATAGATTGCACGTATCAGTTTGTTGTTGTCTTGTTCCAGGCAGGTATACTTCTTGGGTTTTACTTTATTATTGGTTGTTTATCCCGGAACATCTGATTGGTGGTGATCTGTGAAGGGGGGAAACTTACCTTTATCTTGTTAACCTTTTGCCTCTTCAAAACCCCAGGTCACTGGGGATGTCTCCCCTGGGCCTAACCTCCCTAAAGAGAAAGAACCATCCCATTGTGGTGACATTGGGTGGGATTGGTTCCTGTTACGCTAGTTTGGCCCTTTACCTTGTAGCCTTTTGTCCTAGCTACAAATTGTGCGATAACAATGCACATTTTTGATAATATTGATGAGTGGATTTGATTGACATTGCTATGATCCCTGTGACTTGTGAGCCCATGGAGGGCGTATCTATTGATGTGCAAGATCATACCCGATGGACAGGTACCATATTGGATAGGTACACATGGGAAGATGAATAGTTCGGACCTCCATGGGGCTGAGAGCCCACCAAATGGATGTTGAGACCCCAACAGGGGGCAGAGACAGGACAAAGGGTTTGCACAGAGGAAGAGGAGGATGTTCCACCAGAGGCAGCTGAGCAAACTTGTACCCAGGGGGGTTGTGCCTTTTCCACCGGGACGTTGGCGTTGGAAGGCTATGACGTCACCCAGGACGTTCATGACATCATCCAACACTTGTGGAGGTTTTGAGAGGTAGTTGTGGCACGTGTGGCACATGTGGTTTGTTCCGGAGGCCCAAGGAGGCCTAACGTTTTTCTCTAGGAGGCCAATGTTGCCCTAGAAAGGGCTAACATCACCCTAAAAGGGCATGACGTCCTCATTTTTCTTTATTCAGGGTTTTTATCATGACAATTAATGTAAAATAGTATTATTTTGTATTTTTGGCCATGTCAACCTTTTGTGACCTAAAAATTAATTAAGGTCATTGGTATGGTATAAGTAAGAGAGCTAAAACTCTCTTTTATTCATCATCTTTCACTCACCACTTGGTGAGGTCTGAAATTTTCGGCCCTTCTAGGGTTTGTGGCTGAAATTGTGGCGCACTTGTTGAAGGAAGGCTTATCTTAGCTATTTTTGGCATTTTTCTTTGTGGAAGGTTTACAACTAGGGTGTGGCTTGATGATACTTGGTGAATGTAAGTGAATTTCTGCAATCCTTCCCTTAATTGAATGGTTATAGTCTTTTACTTGCATTTTGTTGATGAAATTTCTGAATTAAACCCTAGGGAATAAGCACATGTTGGTGTCCTTATTTCATGTCCCTACTAGATTATGTCAATTAGCCATTTTTACCGATTGAAGACATTTCTAGGGCCTTGCCTTTGCAACATCATACCTATTCTCTTCAATCCTAGCCATTTTTATTCTTGTCATTGAGCTAAAGAAGGAGGAAAACACACTAAGGCCTAGGGTTTCTACACCTTAGTGAGTTGTTTTCCCCTAGGGTTTGATTGTTGAAGCCTTGGCTCAACAACACTTCAACATCAAACCCTCTTGTCTTTAGCCCTCCATTATCATTTTTCTTCTTCGACACTTGCCGCTACCTTTGACTCCATTTTCCCTATGAATGCACTGATCTAAGACCTTTATGCTTGAGTGCCTTGATGACAAACTTCAAACAACCAATACCTTTGAATAATTGCTAACATCTTCTAACCCTAGCCTTGACTAACCTACTAACCCTATTGCTGCCATTATCCATTTGTTTTATAATCATAATTTGCAGCATTTTGGCTTCTTTAAGCAAGTTGAATGATTGGCTAATGCATGATAGTCTTTGCTTCTAAATGAATGATGGTATTACTATATTGATGATAAAACGTTCTTGCTCATTGTGAAGCTTTCTTTATCATTTATTGTGAAGTGACGCATTCTGACTATTGCTATTTTACATCATTGATTTGTTTCATCAATATTGTCGGTCAATTGCTTTATATCAGAAAGTCCTTGATTATATGAAGTACTAACCAACAAGTGATCTTGCATATATATAGTTTCTTGTTGTTTTGTTATGGGCAGGTACATTTCTAGTTACTATTTATCTTTATTGGCTGTTTAGCCGGACTTTTTGATCGGTGGTGACTTGTGAGGGGGAAACTTATACTTAACCTTAAACCTTTGCCTTCTCATAACCCCAGGTCACCGGGGACGTCTCCCCTGGGCCTACATCCCTAAATAGAAAGAGATACCCTATTGAGGTGACAGTGATAGGGTAGTCTCCTATTGCGTTAGTTTGTCTCCTTTACCTTTCCTTTATCCTTCCAAGTACAAATTGTGCAATAATAGGGCATGTTTAGAGGAGTACAAGAGACTAGGAGATGATTTCCACTCGGCCATGTCCTTTGCGAAGTTCTACAATATGAAGAGAAAAAACCGACCGAGAGGGCCCATGAGGGCCATGACACACAATTTTGAGTCGCAGCGTACCATTGGGAAAGTCACTATTCCCAACTTTGACAGGGGCTCTAAATGCTCCGCTAGATCATGGGTGCAGAAGCTCGACACTTACTTCCAGCTGCACCAGATGACAGAGACATATGCCATTAAATTAGCCACCTTGCACCTAGATGGCGAGGCCCATGAGTGGTGGTACCATGGGTTAGTCACCTTGGGACATGCTGAGGTTAGCCCCTACCTGGACTTCACATAGATACTCATCGAGAGATTTGACAGGAAGGACCCTGAGCTTCACTTCAGAGAGTTGGCTCAGCTCAAACAGACAGGTAGCCCAGAGGCCTATATATCTGAGTTTCAGAGGGTCGTTGTGATGGTGTCAAACATTTCAGAGGGTCGTTTGGTGATGTTGTTTGTTGAGGGGATAATTGAGCCTCTACGGGGATGGTTCAAGGCCTACAAGCCTTCCTCTTTACAGGATGCAGTCAACAGGGCTCGGGACATGTAGGATGAAGTACCTAAAACCCGGTTTCTGCCCAAACCCACTTTTACCCCGAAGACTAAGGAAATCAGACCACCTCAGAGATATTGGGCCGACAAGCCCAAACTGGATGAAGAGACCAGGAGAGAATTGAGGAAAAAGAAATTGTGTTTCAGCTGTCAGGAGCCATGGGCACCAAGGCACAGATGCACCGGGAAGGACAGAATGGGAAAGGCCCATTACATTGAGGTATACTCTGACAGTGACAGTGATGTGGATGAGGAGGTGGAGTAGGCACAGGACCAAGGACATCTAGCATCAGGAGAGGAGTCTTCACAGGCTGGGGCTAAGGACCTAGTCATGGCCTCGATGTCAAGATTTTCGAGGTATCATACCTTCAGGGTCAGAGGTTGAAGATTTTCCAGGTCCTATCAGTTTTCCAGCTGGGTCTGTCTTTGACCACAGATTGGATCTAAGTTTCAACTATTATGAAAAGGTTTTGCTTCTGTTTTAGGACAGCCGACAGTTCAGGAACTTCTTGCTGATTTGTTACGGTTGTACTTGCAATTTTAGGTGCTCTAGCATGTAGTTTTAGTAACCAGAAGTTAGCACATGCATACTAAAATAAATACAACACACTTAGACATCTTTACAACTGAAAATAAGCAGATCTAAAATACTAACACACATCATTTTGTACACAGGTATTTTTGGTCAACATGACCTTGGATAAAACCCCCCGGGGGAAAACCAGTTTGGGATATATGTCTATATATGAGGAAAGTAGATGGTGGAATACAACAAGTACAAAATATAGATGAACCCGATACAATAGCAGCTTGATCCAAGCTGAAATACAAGTCCAAAAGAACCAGGTGAGCCCTAGGAAGGTGTGCCCCCCATAAATGATCTCAAAACCACTAAAACTGCTCCAGATGCAAGCTGTGAACTCATAATGGAAAACCCCTCCACAGGAATGAATCTCTGAAGTGTGGCCTCCCTCTGCAACTGATCCCACTGCAATCTGACAGGTGTAAGACCTCCCCACTACTGATGCGCCCTCCTCAACAAGTGCGCCCTCCACAGTAATGAATGGTCCTCAGTAAATAAACCAAGCTCCAAGATAGATGCCTCCCTCCACGAAATCATGCACCCAAGCTATCCTCACCTCATCCAACAAACCTCATGCCAAAGCTCCCTCTTAATCTCTCCAAGTGAGCAAATTAAGTTATGATCTCTCCTTTGCCTTTTGCACCCCTCTTGAACCTCCATAAGGAAGCCTAAGTATTGGATGGCTGAGATCATCCCCTCTCCCATCTAATCAAAGGTTGAGATCTCCCAAAAAGAATCTCACTCAATAACCCACTTTGGGTTAAGTTCCCTAAGTTCACTTTGTGTCTCTAATTCACCCACAAAGTGAATTAATAGTCATTTTAGGCATAAATGACAAAATTTCATTTTTGACTTAAAAATCCTAAATCAAAGTTAAATTAGACCCAAAGTACAAGGCACAAAGTGCATAGTACATCCCACATGTGTTTAGGAGAGAAGAAACACATGGGGAACACCTCCCAAGGTACAAAAACTCAACACTCCCTCTTATCGAGGAAGGTGTTCCTCTAAGCCCATCTTGTCTCTGAAGTAGACATGTTTGCCCCTTGGCAGGGCCTTGGTGAGTATATCTGCAACCTGGTCGTCTGTCGATACATACTGCAACTGAATTGTGCCTCTCTGAACCCAATCACGAATGAAGTGGTACCTGATCTCAATGTGCTTCAACCAGTCATGAAACACTGGATTCTCAGAGAGTTTTATGCAACTTTGATTATCACAGTGAATGACGATCGGTGGCATCTCCTGACCAAACAAACCAACCATCATCTTACAAAGCCAAATGGCCTCGCAAATGGCCTGACTAGCCGCCATATACTCTACCTCGGCCGAACTCAAAGCAACTAAATTCTGCTTCCAGTTGAACCAGGAAACAAGTCCTGACCCCAAACCAAAGGAGCACCCTGAAGTGCTTTTTCTATCAGCAGCACATCTTGCCCAGTCTGAGTTTGTGTAGCCAACCAAACCGACTGCATCTCCTCTGACATAGTCAAGGCCATAATCAACTGTCCCAACAATGTACCTCAAAACGTGTTTTTCCCCAACCATGTGAACACTCCTCGGCTCCATATACTGACTGAGAGTGTTCACGACAAAAAAAATATATGGTCTGGTGTTAACCAAATACATGAACAAACCGATCAATTGCCTGTAAATTGTGGCATCTACCAACTGGCTATCTGAAGCACTAAGCTTCTTCCAGTTGGTAATCATGGTTGTAGACATGGGTCTCTAGTGCTCCATTTGGAACCTGCTCAAAATATATGTTGCATACTTCCCCTGCCCGAGAAATATGTGACCCTCTTCCTACCATACCTCCATACCCAGAAAGTAGTGCATCAATCCAATATCACTCATCTCAAACTCTGATGCAAGTCCCAGCTTGAACTCAGCTATGAGATCCTCAGCTCTAGTGATGAACAAATCATCCACATATAAAATGAGAATGAGCGTATCCTCACCTCTAATGATGTAGTAGAGGTTAGGATCAACATATCTCTTCTCGAAGCCTATCTGAAGCAAGTATGTGTCTATGCATGAATACCAAGCTCGGGGAGCTTGCTTCAGACCATAAAGTTCCTTTCTCAAAAGACACACGTGAGTATCCCTATCACTCATCTCAAACCCCTGTGGCTTCTCTATGTACACCTCCTCATCAATAAAGCCATTCAGAAATGCGGTCTTCACATCCATCTGGTGAATGCTCCAACCCATCTCTGCTGCTATGGAAATGATACTCCTGATGGAGATCAATCTCGCAACTGGTGCAAATGTCTCGTCATAATCGACTCCCTCAATCTGAGAGAAGCCTCGTGCCACAAAACAAGACTTGTGTTTCTCAATGCTTCCATCTGCAGCAAACTTGGTTTTGTACAACCACCTGGAAGTCACAATTGACTTCCCCACTGGCCTCGAAACCACCTCCCAAACATCATTGCGCACAATGGAGTCATACTCCTCTACCATGGCCTATCTCCATACTTGTTGGTCCACTGCCTACGCAAATGTCTATGGCTCAGTATCCCTGATACTCGTCACTAGTGCCAAATATGCTCCCAATCTAACTGGAGGTCTTCTCTCTCTAACCTGGCTCTTGGGCTCCCCTACATTCTCTCTGGCCTCCTTCAGGGTCTCCTGAAAACATCTAGGTCTCCTCTTCCCTGAAGTGGTCAACGGAGAAGTAAGGTCTCTTTTCCCAAGAGTGACTGCCTCATCACTCATCTCAACACTCTGAGAACCTGAAGTCTGTGCCCCCTCTGATAGAACATGCTCTGACTGTGACCCTGAAGTTGTGCATGGTGACCCTGTCACCCCTGATACCGGTGTACCTAAAACCTGAGGTTGTGCTCCCTCTGAAACTGCAATCGGTGCCTCTACATCATCCTCAACTCTGACTCTTGACTCAAGAGATCTCTGAAAAACCCTATCCTCCTCAAATCTGACATCTCTGCTCACCACCACTCTCCTAAGTGGCAGAATGTAGATGCGATATGCTTTGGACACCTCTGAGTATCCAACTAGAATCCCCTGTTGGGCTGTGGAGTCTAGCTTTGTCCTCCTCTCTGAGGGGACATGAGAAAAGGTCAAGCACCCAAAGATCCCGATGTGCTCAACCTCAGCCCTCCTACCAGTGAAGGCCTCCTCAGGAGTCATCTTCCCCAATATCGTGTGGGGGCTCCTGTTCTGCAGGTAAATTGCAGTAGCACATGCCTCTGCCCATAAGTACAAAGGCAAACTCTAATCGTGCAACATGGATCTCGCTGCATTGGTAATAGCTCGGTTCTTCCTCTCGACAACCCCATTCCGCTGGGTTTGTATGGTACGGTCATCTGTCTTCTAATGCCATGCTGGGCACAGAAGTCTACAAACTGTCTCGAGGAATACTCTCCCCCGCTATCCGACCGCAAGACTTTAATCCTCTTTCCAGATTGGTTCTCCACAAGAGCTCTGAACTCTTGGAACCGTGTGAAGACATCACTCTTAGCCTTCAGGGAATAGATCCAAGTCTTCCTTGAGTAGTCATCAATAAATGTGAGCTAGTAATCACAACCACTCAAGGACTTTCGAGTCATGGGCCCACACACGTCCGTGTGTACTAAATCCAGTATCCCAGCTGACCTGGTGTCACTGCTGGGGAATGAGGCCTTGGTAAGCTTACCAGGCGCACACCCTTTGCAAACATCATGATGCTCTATGCTGATTTGTGCCACTCTGGTCACAACTTCTCTCAATCCTTCGAGAGATAAATGATGTAGGTGGGCCATCCTACGATGCCATAACTCACATATATGTTTGTTTTTGTCGCAGCTCACTGCTAATGCATGAAGAGGCTAAAAAATCAATTTGAATAGTTTCCCATCCCTCACTCCAATCACTTGTCCTGAGGCAAGTGAAGACCCCCGAGGATCAATGAGTACTGTTATCCCCGATTTCTAGGGATAACTAGGAGATCATGTCTCGAGGCCCACAGGTCCTAGACATGGAGTATCGAGGGCAGGATTGACCTGAGCATGGCCCTGGAGGGCCCATCCGTTTCTTCTTTTGTCAGATTCGTCTTGTCAGCAGCAACAACATCCATCACCATCGACATGGTCTTGTATAAGAGAAGGCTCTTGCTCCATGAGGTAATTGGTGTAGCTATCATGGTATGTGTTACTTTTGATCATTATAACCTTTGGATATATGCATCTGACTCCTTTTATCTCTGAAAACTGCTTGGATCTTACATTAACCCACTTGACCATGATTGTGGGGATTGACGGGGTGTCCTAGCAAGCCTGTACCCATGGGTTTTGGTTTTGCCACCGGGGGGATTTCTTAAGAGCCATCGTCCACTCCCATCATACCACCACTTTTCCATCTTATCTCCTGCTCATCTGTCCCATTCCCCTTGTCCGAGAATTAGGATGATCTGTTTGTGGGGTTGCACCTTATCTCGTGGGAAGAAGGGGCTAAAGGCCCGGAAGGTAAAAGTAGCTGGTAAAAGATAAAGCCTAGAAATAAAACCTCGAGATGCTTCGCCCAGGGATCCCCAAGAAGGCAATAAAAGGCCTCTCAGCAAGAAACAAGAGGGACCTAAAAAAATAACAAACAAGACCTAGTCAAGAGGATAGGGGGTATCATCACAAGCCAACCTATTATGATCATGGGTACCTAACAGCATGACATTGCCACCATCTAGTTACCACGCTAGGGCAGTGACCTTTGGTTGCATGGCCAAGGGAAAGGGGGTCTCATCATGAGCCAGCCTTATCATCTCTGTGAAAGTACTTGTGGGTAACACTATCAGCTCTGGTCACTACGCCAAGGCAGAGTCCTCTGGTTAGCTCTTGAATAAAAAGAAAAAGAAGAAGAAAATGAAAATAAAGAAAAGAATAAAGGCAAGAAAGGGCTTGGAAAAACTTGCATCCATGACGGGTACAGCTCGCCTTCTACAAAGGCACCCAAAAGTAATATCATGCATCCCTGGCTCTCACTCTACCCGTATGTCTGGACATCCCTTAGCCACATCACCTCATTTACATGGCTTGGATGAAACCCTTTGGAAACTTTCCTTTCCTTATGGATACTAGCCCAATAGGGTGTCTTGTCCTTTTTTTCTCAACCTTGTATTGTAGGTTTTTGTAATGTCTTTGAGCTATTGAATGATATATCAGGGTTTTTATGCATATGTTTGATAATATTAATGATGAAATGTGATTAACATTGCTATGATCCATGTGACTAATGAGTTCGTGGAGGGCGTAGTTTTTGATGTGCAGGACCATGCCCGACGGACAGGTACCATTTGGACCGGTACACATGGGGAGATGATTAGTTCAGACCTCCATGGGGCTGAAGAGCCCATCAAATGGTTGCTGAGACCCCGTCAGAGGGACAGAGACAAGACAGTGGTTGACTGATGTTTTGCACCAGAGAAGAAGAGAACGTTTCACCAGAGGCACTTTGGCAGAGCCCGGCCTAGGGAGAATGACCCCTTTTCAATGGAACGTTGGCCTTGGAAGGCTCAGAGCGTCCTCATCCTTACCATGACGTCATCCAGCTTCATGGTCATTCTTGGAGGCAGACTGGGCAGCAGTGGCACGTGTGGCATGTTGGAGAGGCCCCTGGGGGGTCAATGTTTTGCTCCTCGATACCTTATCTGCCCTAAAAGGGGCTAGCGCCTCCCTTGAAGGGGCTTTTACCTTTATTACAGCTGAGTTATGGTTTTAATTTGACATTTTAATGTAAAAACAGTATGATCTTGGTTTAAATCCTTGTCGGCTATTTTTTATGACCTAAAATTAATTAAAGGTCATTGATATAGTATATATTGAGGAGTTTTATCCTCATTTTGACATAACACATCACTCACTCTCCTAGTGACGTCTAATTTTTTGCGCCCTATTAGGGTTATTGGCTATTTTGAGGAAGGCGCACTTGTTTGGAGAGGAGATTTTTGGCAATTTATTGTGTTTTTCTTGAAGGAAGGTTTACAACTAGGGTTTGCACGTTATTTTGTTGGTGATTTGTAAGTATTTTTCTGCAAAACTTCTTGATTGAATGGTTGTAATTTAATTTCTTGCATTTATTTATAAATATTGCTGAACCAAAATCCTAGGGGACAAACACACAAGTAGGTTGTTGTGTCATGTCCCCTGATAGAAAAACCTTTTAAGCCACTGAAGAAGAAGAAGAGAGCCTAGCCATTGCTACACTCTTCTTTCTTCTTCCCTTAAGCTAGTCGTACCTTTAAACTTCAAGAGGAAGAGGACGTCCCAGGCCTAGGTTATCTACACCTAGGGCCATTTTTCTTTTAGGGTTTGATGAAAGAGCCTTGCCCTTGCAACACTCTCACTCTCTAAACTCTCATGTCTTGCTTTTACTTGTCTTTGAGCTAGTTGTTTGCCGGGAAGGAGGACAGAGCACGAGGCCTTGCTTAAGCAACACCGGAGTGAGCCTCTCTCCCCTAGGGTTCTGTCTTTAAGGCCCTGCTATTGCAGCACCTTGAAACCTTTCCCTCTTGTCGTTTGAATCTCATCCCCTTCAACTTGTGTGTCCTTCACCTTTTGACTCCATAACCCTAGGCACTGATCTTTAGCCTCCATCGTTGAAGTGAAAGTGATTGAAACAACTCTCAAAACCTCTTATAAATTGAAACCCTAACTAACTACAAACCCTAAAAGCTAACGTCACCCTTGGTTATTTCATCTTGATGCAACAATTTTTAGATATTAAGCAATTGGATGGTGGTTTGATGCATTTATTGAATGAGGATTGATTGGATACATTGATTGCTACATCATTTGATATTTATTGGTGAAGTAACATTATTTCATTGCTATATTAACAAACATTGACTTCGTCAATATTTATTGTTGCAATTGCTTATGTATTGATATCAGATAGTCTTATGAAGTACTAACCCATTGATTCAAAGCTTGCATATATATATTGGTTTGCTTTGTCCCGGGCAGGTGTTCTCAATTGGGCCTACACTTCATTATTGGCTGTTTAGCCGGGACTATCTGTTTGGTGGTGACCTATGAAGGGCGAACTTTACTTTGACTTTCAAAAAACCTTTGCCTCTTCAAAACTCCAGTTTACCGGGGATGTCTCCCCTGGGCCTAACCTCCCTAAAGAGAAAGAACCTCCCCATCGTGGTGACATTGGGTGGGATAGGTTCCTGTTACGCCAGTTTGGCCTTCTACTTCGTAGCCACTTGACCTAGCTACAAATTGTGCGATAACATTTTGGCGCCGTTGCGGGGGAGCACCGAGTCAATTCTCCTCAAACGACAAATCTTTTCGGTAAGCCTTGCCTCATAGACCTTTTCTTAAAAGCTTACCTGGCGACTCCACTAGGGTGTTTTTCCCCTTTTCTTTGATAATTTCAAGCAAATTATCTGGCGACTCCACTAATGACGAAGCCAACAATGACTTCATAATGGGATCCCGGGAATTACAAACCCTTAGACATGAGCAAAATCCCTGGATACCCGCGACAAATGCCCTCGATAGAAGAAAGATGGCTCCCTAAATTCACTGGTAGCGATGGGGAAAGAGCTGACTTTCACGTGAATAATTTTTATTCTTATTTTGGACTCCATCCTGTCGATGATGATGCCGAAGATGTAGTGATGAAAAATTTTCCCACCACTCTTCACGAGAATGCTAAAAGATGGTATGATGATCTTCCCAATGTTAGCATCACCTCCATGAACCAGCTAGAAGAAGTCTTTCTCAAAGAATGGAGCATAAAATTGGGAGACATCTCAGTACTGCTAAAAAGATTTAAGCATATAAAACAAGCTGAGAATGAAACCCTATTTAACTTCCAGAGTAGGTTGGAGGGAACTCTATCTCAAATTCCTAGAAGCCATCGTCCTGAAGACAAGTATATTGTCCATCTCTATACCCATGCGATCCTGGCACACCTAGGCTTGCCCCTCAGTAAAAGGGGCCCAAGGACGCTCGATGAAGCTTACTACATGGCTACAGGAATTGAATGAAACATCTCCTTATCCGGGATAAAAGACCTCTTCACCTCAGGTACTCTTAGTATGGAAAGTTTGTTTTCCCATGAAAATTTCGTTGATGATTTCCAGGAAGAAGGGGAACAAACCATCATTCAACAAGGGATTGCTGAAGACATGGCTGAGGAGATGAAACCCAAGCAAAATGATGAAGTATCAACCTATGACCCTCCCTTCGATGAAGCAATCCAAGAGCCTGTTTCTCCTGCACGACAAAAGGATGATGAGGTTAGTTGCTTTCCTTTTCAGGATTCCAATGACAACTTGTTCCATGTTTCAGAAAATGAAGGAGAAATGGAAGCCTTGAACAAAATGAATATTCCTTGTCGTACAATCAAAGACAAAGAAGCAGTCCATGAGGACGAAAAAATAACACATGCTGAAAACACCAGAGTCCTCGAAGCCCCTGCACATGAAGAAACAGTAATTTGCCCTCCTCCCCTGGTTATTGATGATGCTTTACTTTATGATGACGGAAATGAGGAGGAGGATGAATTTTCAAATTTTTTGAACCCTGCATGCTATGACACAAATAGTGACATTGTTGATAACATTGATGAGTTCATACATGTTGGGAGACATAGGTGGGATATAGTTGGTTATGACCTGGATCCCATCCATGACACTAAGAGTCATTTCCAAGTGTTTCCCTTGCATTTATCACAGCAGATTACTCTTGATCAATGGCAACAAGGAAATGAGATTTTTACCTGTATTCTTCAAAAACCCAAGGATGGTTTTCATGACGATTTTTAGTCTTACCTTGAGGGTTTTGATGAGTACCCCTCTAAGCACTTGGATTGTCTCCATGAAGATGACTATCAACCGCCACTATGCTCAGATTTTGATAGGAGTAAAAACATTGTTTGCCTAAAGAAGGATTCTCATGACCTTTTTCGCCAGCTACCTGTTGTTACTTTGCCATGATTTTCCATTAAAGGTGTAGTTGGGAAGTATATTTTTAATGTTGAGTTTCCTCTTAGGAAAACCCTAGACTCCAAGGGTTGGTTGGGTACTGCAAGTTTGAGTCAGTTATCCCAGTTTTTCGACTTTCCCTTGATAGCTTGCCAGTCGTCTGCTAGATCTTTGTCGATCGCTTCCTTGACTTCAGAGCGTGAGGATGTCCTAGGTAGCCAGTTTGCAGACCCTTTGATTCAGTTTTCTGAACCTTGCATTTCTCATGACCCTTTCTTAAAGTGGATTGAGTACTTTCCTCGGAGATGGACTTCACAGGATTTTATCCCTCCCACCGGCCTCCATGAGTTAGACTTTGAGATTTACGATGATATGATATACATTCTAACTCGTGACATTTTTGTGCTTGATTTATCATTATTTTCGTTTATGATGAAGCACAAAGGCAGGTATCATGGGACATTGTTGGATTGGCTACACTAGTCATTTGACTACATCGAACATCTAGCCAATAGGTAGTAAAGGTAGGCATTTTTCGTGTATTATACGATTTTCATTTCATGTTAGTTTGCTTCCACATTTGCATTGTTGATTGTTTTATTTTCAGTATATATATATATATGTCTATATATGTTGGGGTGGCATTACCACCCCATTTTTGTTACTGATTCCCCTATCGAGTTGAGCAGGTCTGCAGGTTATGCCAGAGATGTTGAGGTTCTGATGCGCTTTACAGTGAGCACATGTCCCCAAGTTGG
Organism: Picea engelmannii; assembly: GCA_009831015.1. Taxonomy (NCBI): domain Eukaryota; kingdom Viridiplantae; phylum Streptophyta; class Pinopsida; order Pinales; family Pinaceae; genus Picea; species Picea engelmannii. Next base: position 40,202 of record ML817790.1, on the reverse strand, counting down.
AGCCAAATGTTATCCCCGATTTCTAGGGATAACTAGGAGATCATGTCTCGAGGCCCACAGGTCCTAGACATGGAGTATCGAAGGCAGGATTGACCTGAGCATGGCCCTGGAGGGCCCATCCTTTTCTTCTTTCTTCAAATTCGTCTTGTCAGCAGCAACAACATCCATCACCATTGGCTTGGTCTTGTATCAGAGAAGGCTCTTGCTCCATGAGGTAATTGGTCCAGGTATCATGGTATGTGTCACTTTTGATCATTATAACCTTTGTATATATGCATCTGACTCCTTTTATCTCTGACGACTGCTTGGATCTTACATTAACCCGCTTGACCATGATTGGGGGGATTGACAGGGTGTCCTAGCAAGCCTGTACCCATGGGTTTTGGTTTGCCACCGAGGGGATTTCTGAAGAGCCATTGTTTGCTCCCATCATACCAACACTTTTCCATCTTATCTCCCTCTCATCTATCCCATTCCCCTTGTCCGGGCATTAGGATGATCTGTTTGTGGGGTTGCACCTTATCTCGTAGGAAGAAGGGGCTAAAGGCCCGGAGGGTAAAAGAAGCTGGTAAAAGATAAAGCCTAGAAATAAAACCTCGAGATGCTTCACCCAGGGATCCCCAAGAAGGCAATAAAAGGCCTCTCAGCAAGAAACAATAGGAACCCGAAAAGATAACAAACAAGACCTAGTCAAGAGGATAGGGGGTCTCATCACGAGCTAGCCTATTATAATCATGGGTACCTAACAACATGACATTGCCACCATCTGGTTACCACGCCAGGGTAGTGACCTTTGGTTGCATGGCCAAGGGAAAGGGGGTCTCATCATGAGCCAGCCTTATCATCTCTGTGAAAGTACTTGTGGGTAACACTATCAACTCTAGTCACTGTTATCGCAGAGTTTGTAGGAAGGGTCTAGGTAGCTTGAGTCAAGGCTTCAAACTGGTGTAACAGGAGCTTCCCCACCCACTGTCACCTCGATGGGGAGCTCTTTCTATTTAGGGTGGCTAATCCCAAGGGAGACGTCCCAAGCAATCTGGGGTTCTGAAGGAGAAGGATGAAGGTTTAGGGCATCAAGGGTTAAGGATAAGCTTCCCTTCACAGATTACTGCCAAATGATAGTCAAAAGAAGAAGAGTCCCACTGGAAGGCACCTGTTTGCGAGACAAGACAAAAAGAACTAGAACGTGCTGCAGTGGTTAGTACTTCGCAATTTAATGACTATCTTCAAATATATATGAGCAATGATAAGAGTAATTATTGACGAAGTCAATGATTGCAATAAACACTTATACTTTATGTCACTTCTTCAATACACAAACATACTTGCATTCAATGTAGTAAATCACAACCTTGTATTATCAAAATGCAATAAAAGTCATAAATCTGCTCATACATAAATATATTTGCTGCGTCACAATTGCAGAATTAGGGTGACGTCAGCCCTAATATTAGGTCAATTTTGGAGGGCAAAAAGTGAACGTTTTGCTCATTAAACCAAAGAAAATAATCCACACTTCAATTGCCAACCAAATCACAACGTTTCACACTTAAAAAGTGGCTAAAAGAGGCTTAATGTCATAAATATTTCTGCTGATATAAAAGTGACGTCAGCCCTAAATCAGATTAGTTTGAGAGACAATGAGGAAAATGTTTTGTCATATAAGCTTGTGAAAATGATCAATGACTCATAGGCTATCAAATAAGGTGACAAATGTCAAAAACGTTTTATGCCAAACAAGGGTTTAAACAAGCTTGATGTCACCTATATTATTGTTGTTTTAGGGTTAGGGTTAGCTAGCCAAGAGGTAGACGTTTTTGACAAATCAACCAATGAAAAGTTATGAAACCTCTATGGCTACAAAGAGATGACTAAGCCGCAATTTTTTATCCAAACATAAGTCTAAAATCAGCAAGACGTCATCATCATTAGGGTTAGTAAAATCAGCTAGGG
>ML817790.1:20996-35642 GCA_009831015.1 Picea engelmannii | reverse complement strand
AATGAAAGGAACCAAATGCATACATAAGAAGGTTATAACGATCAAATATGACACATACCATGATACCTCGGACCAATTACCTCATGGAGCAAGAGTCCTCTCTGATGCAAGTCCAGGCCGGTAGTGATGGAGGCTGGTACTGCCGACAAGACAAAGCTGGCTGAGAAGAAGAAAGATGGGCCCTCTAGGGCCATGCTCAAGTCGCTCCTGCTCTCGGTACTCCATGTCTAGGACCATGTGGGCCTCGAGACATGATCTCCTAGTTATCCCTAGATATCGGGGATAACAGTCACCACGCCAAGGCAGTCTCCTTTGGTTAGCCCTTGAATAAAAAGAAAAAGAAGAAGAAAAAGCAAATAAATAAAAGAATAATGGCAAGAAAGGGCTTGGAAAAAATTGCATCCATGACGGGTACAACACGCCTTCTACAAAGGCACCCACAGGTAATATCATTCATCCCTGGCTCTCACTCTACCCGTATGTCTGGACATCCCTTAGCCACATCACCTCATTTACATGGCTTGGATGAAACCCCTTGGAAACTTTCCTTTCCTTATGGATACTAGCCCAATAGGGTGTCTTGTCCTTTTCTTCTCAACCTTGTATTGTAGGTTTTTGTAATGTCTTTGAAGTTTGAGCTATTGAATGATATATCAGGGTTTTTATGCATATGTTTGATAATATTAATGATGAAATGTGATTAACATTGCTATGATCCCTGTGACTTATGAGCCCGTGGAGGACGTAGTTTTTGATGTGCAGGACCATGCCCGACGGACAGGTACCATTTGGACCGGTACACATGGGGAGATGATTAGTTCGGACCTCCATGGGGCTAAAGAGCCCATCAGATGGTTGCTGAGACCCCGTCAAAGGGGCAGAGACAGGACAGTTTTTGACAGAAGTTTTGCACCAGAGAAGAAGAGGACATTTCACCAGAGGCACTTTGGCAGAGCCCGACCTAGGGGGAATGACCCCTTTTCAATGGAACATTGGCCTTGGAAGGCTCAGAGCGTCCCCATCCTTACCATGACGTCATCCAGCTTCATGGTCATTCTTGAAGGCAGATTGGGCAGCAGTGGCACGTGTGGCATGTTGGAGAGGCCCCTGGGGGGTCAACGTTTTTCTCTTGGATGCCTTATCTGTCCTAAAAGGGGCTAGCGCCTCCCTTGAAGGGGATTTTACCTTTATTACAGCTCAGTTAGCGTTTTAATTTGACATTTTAATGTAAAAACAGTATGATCTTGGTTTAAAGCCTTGTCGGCTATTTTTTATGACCTAAAATTAATTAAAGGTCATTGATACAGTATATATTGAGGAGTTTTATCCTCATTTTGACATAACACATCACTCACTCTCCTAGTGAGGTCTGATTGTTTGCGCCTTATTAGGGTTATTGGCTATTTTGAGGAAGGCGCACTTGTTTGGAGAGGAGATTTTTGGCAATTTATGGTATTTTTCTTGAAGGAAGGTTTACAACTAGGGTTTGCATGCTAATTTCTTGGTGATTTGTAAGTATTTTTCTACAAAACTTCTTGATTGAATGGTTGTAGTTTAATTTCTTGCATTTATTTATAAATATTGTTGAATCAAAACCTTAGGGGAGAAACACACAAGTAGGTCGTTGTCTCATGTCCCCTGAACGTTGGGCCTACACGTCATTATTGGTTGTTTAGCCGGGACTATCTGTTTGGTGGTGACCTGTGAAGGGGGAACTTTACTTTGACTTTCAAAAAACCTTTGCCTCTTCAAAAATCCAGGTTACCAGAGACGTCTCCCCTGGGCCTAACCTCCCTAAAGAGAAAGAACCTCCCCATCATGGTGACATTGGGTGGGATAGGTTCCTATTATGCCAGTTTGGCCTTCTACTTCATAGCCACTTGACCTAGCTACAAACTGTGCGATAACAAGTACCTCAGTGCCTCCGAAAGTCACCTCAAAACCTCTATCCTAGAGGGTAGAAACTGAAATCAAATTCTTCTTCAGCCCAGGGACAAAGAGAACATCCCTGAACGATATAGGTGGCATGCTATCTCTCCGAAAGGTAACTGTGCCAATCGCAGCAACTCTGACCAATGTGTCATCTCCAAGAGCAATCTCTATCCTGACCTCGGTGTCTCTGAGATCAGTCAAGTGCTCTTTGACTCCAGTCATATGGATCGAAGCCTCGCTGTCAATATACCAGATACTAGGTATCGTCTCAACTGAAGTGTAGCATATGAGAAAAGCACATTCTCTCTGAAACTATGTCTGAAACTCTGCCTCCTCTGATGTAGCTGCGGTACCACCCTTCTTCTTCTTCCTGTTGGGGCATTGTCCAGCATAGTTCCTGATCTTCTTACAAACAAATCACTTCACTTTGCTCATATCTCTCCTCTAACCACTGCTCTAACCATTGCTTCTCTCTCCTCCACTCCCTTGTGGTGGGGCCCCAAACTTGGGACCCTGTCGACCCCCACGGCCGTCCTTCTGCTTGCCCTTTGTCCAAAGAGCAAGATCCTCATCACCCTGAACAGTCTGTTGTTGTTGCTGCTACCACTGTTCAGAGACCTCTGCTACAAGCCTAATCTCCTCATGGACGAAGTCATCCCACATCCTCTCCCATGTAGGCATGACCTCCCTGGTAACAATGCCACGGACAAATGGACCCCATGGTTTGGTGAAGCTATTCATAGCTTTCCTCACCAAAGAGTTAGGGTCCACCACCTCTCCGACGACTCCAATCTCGTCTCTGATCTGAGTGTAGCGACCAAGGAATGAAGTTACCGACTCATCCTTGAGCATGTGAATGCCCCTGAGTCGGTCATGAAGAACCATCTTCCGGTTCTCATTAGAGCTCTCATACAATTTACATAGAGATGACCACATCTCGTATGCATAAGTCTTCCCAGTCAAATGGGGTATGATATGATCATGAATTGCATCACAAATGGTCCTCTTTGCCTTGTTGTTTCTCTTCCTGAACTCTGCCAACAAGATGGGGGTAGTAACAGGAAGCATTGGAACAAACGCCTCAACTATGTCCCATAGTTTGAGATCCTCTAAGACAAAGACCATCCTCGCCTTCCAAGGTGACCAATTTCTAGCCCCAGCTAGCATGTCCTCGACACGCATCTGAGATGCTGACATGTCTGCCAAACTACACTCCAACTGATGCTCAAACTGCAAAGGAAACGCTGCCTCACTCCTGTCAACACAGGTGTGAAAATTGACAAGCGTACTCCGACCTCACTCCTAACAAAATAGGTGTGAAAAAAGGTCGAGTCAAGTCAGCCTCACTCATACTCTGTAGGTATGAAAAGTGACTGACGACAAACTGCCAAAACTGCCCAACTGTCCTCTACAAAAATATGCCCACTAACAACCACTGAATGAGTCAATGGCTATCCACAAAATTCTGCCAAGAAGATGTATATGACAGCCAACTCATGTGTTGTCGAAACTGCTCAAAAATAAGCCACCTTAGCTCTGATTCCATGAAGATTTTCTAGGTCCTATCAGTTTGCCAACTGGGTCCGTCTTTGAGCACAGATTGGCTCTAAGTTTCAACTGTTATGAAAAGGTTTTTCTGCTGTTTTAGGACAGCCAACTGTTTAGGAACTTCTTGCTTATTTGTTACGGTTGTACTTGCAATTTTAGGTGCTCTAGCATGTAGTCTTAGTAACCAAAAGTTAGCACATGCATACTAAAGTAAATACAACACACCTAGAGATCTTTACAGCTGAAAATAAGCAGATCTAAAAGACTAACACACATCATTTTGTACACAGGTATTTTTGGTCAACATGACCCTGGATAAAACCCACCGGGGAAAACCAATTTGGGATATATGTCTATATATGAGGAAAGTAGATGGTGGAATACAGAAAGTACAAAATATAGATGAACCTAATACAATAGCAGCTTGATCCAAGCTCAAATACAAGTCCAAAAGAACCAGGTGCGCCCCCCATAAATGCTCTCAAAACCACCAAAACTGCTCCAGATGCAAGCTGTAAGCTTAGAATGGAAAACCCCTCCACAGGAATGAAGCTTTGATGTGTGGCCTCCCTCTACAACTGATCCCACTGCAATCTGACAGGTGTAATACCTCCCCACTATTGATGCGCCCTCCTCAACAAGTGCACCCTCCATAGTAATGAATGCTCCTCAATAAATAAACCAAGCTCCAAGCTACATGCCTCCCTCCATGAAAGCATGCACCCAAGCTATCCTCACCTCATGCAACAAACCTCGTGCCAAAGCTCCCTCTCAATCTCTCCAAGTGAGCAAATGAAGTTATGAGCTCTCCTTTGCCCTTTGCGCCCCTCTTGAACCTCCATAAGGAAACCTAAGTATTGGATGGTTGAGATCATCCCTGTTATCCCCCACTCCTAGGGATAACTAGGAGATCATGTCTCGAGGCCCACAGGTCCTAGACATGGAGTACCGAGAGCCAGATCGACTTTAGCATGGCCCTCAAGGACCCATCTTTTCTCCCTTTCAGCACCTCTACTTTGTCAACAGCAGCAGCATCCATCATCATTGACTTGTTCTTGTATCAGAGATGGTTCTTGCTTCATGAGGTAATGAGTCCGAGTATCATGGTATGTGTCACTTTGATCATCAAAACCCTTGAATATGTGCATTTGATTCCTTTTGTTTCTAACAAATGCTTGGATCTTATACTTTCCCACTTGACCATGTCTGGGGGGATTGACAGGATGCCCTAGTAAGCTTGTGTCCTTTAGGCCTAGTTGTTTAAGGCTTTGTTGACTCATTTCTATGTTGATTTGTTGGCTTATATTATACGAGTGGATCATTTGGTTGTCCTCATAGGGTCAAGGTGGATATGTTGTCTAGTCTTCATCCTACCTCTTATAATCATAATAAGAAGCATCATCCCATCCAATATTGTATTGTGGCATACTTTGTAGCTTAGAATCGTGAGGTTTTTGTTTCAACTTGGGGGGGATTGGTCTACTATTGCGCAATTTCCTATTCTTAGGACGGTTCAAATTAAGATGAGGATGGATCCTTGGTTATTCTGATGAGAATTTTAATGATGATGAAGAAACTAGTGAATATGGTGATAATTGTGGCTCTATGTTTATTGTTATATATGGTCGGGTGTATATTGAACGTTTCGACGCTCAATTCATTAGTGAGTGATTCTCTTCCATCCTTCACTAACTCATCTGGTAAATCAAAGTGAGGAGTAGGTTCTGGATCTTTTTTCCTCAGTTGTTCATTTGGCCAATTGGTGGATGAGTGGTACAACCTACCTAGTATGATGGGTAACGCTAATCAAGGCCATCCTCTCCCGCATGTTCCATGACATACATACATACATACACACACACACACATATATATATTACTTATTTATTTATTTTTGTGTGTGAGTTCACATTGTCATTTTCTACTTGTTGGCCAGGTTGATAGGTTGATGGTGAACTCCTGGAAGACAGAAAATCCTTTCAATGAGTTATGGGGAAATGTCAATTGGAATTTTTCGGTGGCATATGCATCTATCATTTTATATTGCTAATGTTGCATCTAATAAACACTTTGAATGTTCAGGGATGCTTGATCTCCAATACATATTTGGCCAGCCTTCTACAATGCAAATTTTATGGGAGATTCGGGCGTAGTCTAGGGAACGACCCAACCAACATTGACCTTAGTCTCATAATCTTTAATAGATTGATCTTTCATACACTGCGGGAACTATCAAAAGTTCAACCTAGTCGGTGGTTGAAACTTTTTCTAAGATTTGATTGAGTACTTATTGCCAATTGCTCCACAAGTTAGATTCCAAACCCTCGCTATCATTCGCGTGCGAATTTTTCATGTCACAGTTGTCGATACACTCACTCACTCACTATTGAAAGAAATCATGGTTCAATCCCTTCAATCAGACGAATTTATTGCACTAGGCTCCTTATCACCCATCCCAGTTTGATAGGATTGACTAACCTGAACTACATGAATATTAGGATTCAATAGCACCAGTAGGACCCCTTTTCGAATTCACCTAAATTAGATAGATTTATCCCACCTACTTACTTTCCCGATCGCGACCCAGCCATCGGATCAGATTGCTAAAAAAAACTTTCTCATTTGGTTGTTTGTTCAAGCTCAATCTAAATGGGGTGTGTGTGTGTAGGGAGGGAGGGAGGGAGCGAGAGAGAAAGAGAGAGAGAGAGATAAGCTCTTCGTCATTTTGTTCTCAAATTCTATTCTTTCTCATTATATGAGGATCCATGATAACAATGATTCTAGGGCCGGCGAGAGGAGAAATATTTGTATTTACTTTGGCCTATCAACCGAGATCAATCTATTTTTAGTGGGATTATAAGGGCGACACATATCCACTAAGATATTTTTTGAGACGACATCTTCATTGATCTCCACCCATCCCAGTCCGTCCCTCTTTCTTTTGGGGAAGCAGGGACTAATTCACCGAGTGGGAATAAATCATTTGCACCCATCAGTTTGTGTACCCATGAAAGTCCTGGAAGTTGGTGTGCCCACTTGATTTCTGGCCAGGAATATAAAAAGTGAAACAGGAATGTGTTCCCCCAATATAATCTATATAATTAGGTAAATCCTTTCCGTAACTGAACAAAAGGTCAGTAAGTGGGGAATCCCCACTATTATTAAGATGGTTATTGAGACCAATGCCTCATATATGATACATTATTAGACAAGGGTTACCATGTATGTATGTGTCGGGTGATTGAATGACAACGCACAAATGCAAACATTCACAATAGAGACAAATCTGGTCTAAAAAGGAGATACTATTGGAATGGAATTCACCTTCATTTGATTTCATCTCATTTCAATTATACTGAAGTATGTTGCTCATTAGGACAAGTTGCAGGGATTTCTTATAGAAAATCCATCCTAGTCCACAAATGGAGGCAGACGGTTGATTCCCTTTCATATTTCTTGCATGTTGAAACAACCAAAAGATTTCCCACCCATCCCTCTTTGTTTATACTCCATCAGTGGTTGATTCAGTTTGCACGTGGGGAGTGAGTTGATGGTTTTTCAGGTTTGAAATTCAATCATACAAAATGGTGAAACCAGGTGCCACCTCGATACTTGCTATGAATCGTGGATCAATTCCAACCAATATTGAAATCCCACCCTATGATGGATCACTTGCTTGCAGCATGTCAGGTGAAACCTTTATGGCCCACTGACCAACCATATTGGGTGGTAGGTTGTGAAACCTACCCAGTATGTTGTCAAGTCCTTCTTGTTCCCACAACAACAAAGGAGGGGTCATTCTGATGTCCCAGTGAGAAACAGTTAAAAACTACTTTTAGGTTCAACGTAACTTTCTCGACCCTTCAATAATGTATTTGAAATTGAGTTAAATAATTGCATTGAGGTTAAAAATGATTTGAAATACATAAATGAGCTCTTTGGGGGTTTATTTCTAGTTCCACTTTCCATGAATGTAGAAAAGAAAGTTGGTAAGGGTTTTCATGTACCCCCTCGGACTATACTATTGACCAACCCAACCATTATATGTTATTTATTTTGGACAAATTACATCATAGGATACCATGAAGGAAGGCATTCAATGGGATTTCTCCCTAATTCTTCAAAAAACTTAGCCTCTTAAAAGAAATATATCTAGGCAAGAACACCTTGCTCTAAATCACTAAACAATAACAATGACATTGTGATTCTAAAATCAAACCAGGGTGAGGTAGTAGTAATTATGAACAAGAGAGACTATATGGAGAATATTGGACCATCTGAAAAATAGTGGAAGTTTTAAGAAACTCCACAAGAACCCTCATAGTAGGGTTTCAAAGGAGGCTTCCAACTCCATTGACAAATCTAACATGGAAGGCAATATAAGAAGACATTGACAATTAGTTGTCTATTAATTCCTAGGCATTATGGCCTTCCAAAAATTCATAAAGAAGGGGCTCCTTTAAGGCCTGTAGTAAACACAATAGGGGGAGCAACCTACAAACTCGCAAATCACTTAACATAGAATCTCAACATTTGGTGAGGAACATGAAATCCTTTGTGGATGACACTACCCTTTTTGTCAACATGATTAAGGACATTAACAATGACACTAATGATATGCTAATGAGCTTTGACATAGTTTCCCTCTTTATGAAAATTCCTATTGATGAAGCGGTTGAATTTATCAAGGGGATTACATACCAAGGAAAATCATAATTGGTTGAGATGAATTAGTGTCAAGACTGATGTATTGAAGTTTGTACGGGAATGCCACATCTGTCAGCAAAACAAGGTGGTACATACCCACCCAACAGGATTGCTCCAACCGCTTCCCATTCCTGAACAAAAATGGGAAAGCATTTCGATGGATTTTATCAAAAGGTTGCCTCTGGTTCAAGGGAAAGATTGTACTTACGTGGTGGTTGACAGGATTACTAAATTCGCCCATTTCTTCGACATATCGTCCAAATACTCTGCAACACAAGTAGCAGAATTGTTCTTCAGAGAAGTATTTCGGCTGCATGGACTGCCCAAGACAATTCTCAGTGATCGAGAAAGCAGATTCATGGGGGGCTTCTAGCAAGAGTTGTTCAGACTCGTAGGGACAGAATTAACACCTAGTACCAATTATCACCCTCATACTAATGGGAAAATGGAAATTGTAAACAAGTGGCTCGAGGGGTATTTGAGAAATTATATATTGGGGCAACAAAAGGTGTGGATCAAATGGTTGCACTTGGGTGAGCATTGTTATAACACCACTTATCACATGTCGATCAGGATGACACCTTTCAAAGCTCTGTATGGTTATGACGCCACCACCTTTGTGGATCAAGCATTTGGGAACAATCGAGCACCCAAAGCCAAAGATTGGATTCAAGAGAGTCAAAACATCTTGCGAACTATCAAAGATAACCTTCAAATGGCACAGAATTAGCAAAATATGTACACCAACAAGCATAGAGTGGAGCGCAGTTTCGAGATGAAAGACTTGGTATACCTCCGCTTGCATCGATACAGGCTATCATCGTTGAAAATGAAAGGGGTAAAGAAATTGAAGCCACAATTCTATGGTCACTACAGGATTTCGAGGCAAATCGGGGAGGTAACTTATAAGTTACAGCTTCCATAGGGGTGTAAGATACACAATTTCTTTCATGTTTCATGCCTCAAAAGGTAGTGGGACAACAAGTTGTCATTTCTACGGAGCTGCCACCATTGGATGAGGAGGGGTAGTTGATTCTAATTACGAAGGAGGTGTTGAAGACCAGAGAGAGGAAATTAAGGAACGAGAGCATTAAAGAGTACCTGATCAAATGGAAAAATCTACCTATTGAGGACGCTACTTGGGAAGAAGAGCAGATATTGCAACATCCTGGATAACAGTTGCTTGAGGACAAGCAATCTCAGGTGATGAAGACTGTAATGTCCCCGTTGGCCTAGGAAGCATAAGGAATGGTTCCGCTAGCCTAACTTGGTTCACGTAGGCTAAGTCGGAGAAGTTACCTAGGGAACTCAACTTTTTCCTAGGAAATGACTTTATAAAGTGAAAAAGGGAAAAAGGGGGACATCGATCTTAGGCAAAATAAAGTCACTTACAAATTATAAAGTGTGCAAGCATAAAGTGACTTTAAAAGAAAATTAAAAAGTAAAGTGAGCAGGAAATAACTCAACAAAGAAATAAAAGAGGGGAAAAGAGGAGGCACCCCTCATTCTTGCACATGCTTATTGAGAAAATAGATTTGGAGAGTTCTTGGAGAGTTTTCTAGGGTTTTTGGAAACCCTGGTTCATTCACTAGTTTCGGTGTTGCAGCTATACACCCTAGTCAATTCGTGGGAGAGATCATTGCAGGTTTCTCATTGTGCATCAACTGGATTGTGTTTCCATCATTGGTAGTCGAGTTGCAAAGTGTAGAGGTCGACTTCCTCTTGTAAAGTCGAGTTTTCTACAACCTGGGTGCATATCATGGATTGTGGATAGAGTGTTGCTGCGTGGGATCTCATCTTACTCATCTGGAGCTATTGAGGGGGTGCATGTCTGAAGATAGAGGAGCCATTTCACTGTGGATGGCTGCAAGACACGAATTTGTTGAGGAAGATCAGAGTACATAGCTAGAGAGGTCGAGTTTATCAGTTGGGACAGAGTTTCCTATTTGTTGGTCGTTTTCGTATGTGTTGGGTGGAGCCTTAGGTCTTCGGGCGAAGTGATTGATGACTGTGGGAGCTCTATACACTATGGGCAAATTTCCTTAAGAGTGGGAATCTTTCTGGAGTCTCTATACATTCTGGGCGAATTTCCTTGGGAGTTGGCAGCATCCTCTTGTGGATGGATTGAGTACTGGACATTGGGACGAGTTGGTGCTAATTGGAGGATTGGAAACTGTAAGCTGCTATCTATGAAATATCCATGATCCCGTTGATCAAGATATTTGATACTGATCTAATGTTCTGTCTCGCAGATCTGATACACTAGGGGTTTCTAGATGCGTTTCAGTTGTGTGTTTGAGATATTTATGGTTATTGCAAGTGCATGTTGGTTATTGCATGTGCATGTTGCATATTTATGGTTTAAACAATATATAAAGGATGCATGCGGAAGTAAAGAACATCAGCTGCCCAATATATGTATTATGCGACTCAAGCATGGAAATACAATAGCATACTGGAAATATAGAAATAATCGTCAGCTAGATCTCATGGATCGTCACTRGAATACAAACAAATAACATCAAAATACCCATGATCAGAAGATGATAGCAGATCTGATGCATGCACAGATAGATCAGCAAAATATGCGATTCCGGAGAAGTATGGTAACCGCTACTAGCTGGAAAACTCGTCCAGAAGAATCGATCGTCGGAATGCGCTGGAAACTGCTCCAATAGAAGCGCCCTAGTCTCTAGACTAAAATGGATGTCTGTCGGATCTCGGATCTGACCCCTAAGGCACTGGATCTGGACCCCTGGGGGGTTTGCGCACCTCCTGGGACTCTGGATGCACCCCAAATAATTCCACCAACGGAATCTGCTGCTATATGGCTCAAAATGATCGTCTCACCAAATAAGGAAATGGGTCAGAAGGATTTGTCCAAATCTGCTCTGAAACTCTGTATGCAACACCAAATGTCTATCCGGAAGAGCTGCGCCCTAAATGGCTAAATGAGTCGATCTGCAATATTCCACCGTCAAAATCTGATGATAGATGGCTCAATAGAAGCGCCCTGGCTGGATCTCAAATGGGTTGGAAGGAAACTGTAATCTGGATACGGATCTCGTGCAGCTCTCCAAACCCTCAAATTGACTTGTGCCCTCACTGGCTGAGATGCACACTCTGCAATGGATACTCCTGAAAAGTACGGTGAAATACCTCGATGGTATCTCCGATGGGCTAGGGTGTGTCTCACACCGAAACTGATCAATGGTGGTGGTTTCCTCCAGAAATCCACAAAACAGTAAGGTCGACTCTCCTCCTCCTCTGGGAACTCTCAACATCAAATCAAAACAATGCATAATGAATTAGGTTGCTTTACCCTTCCTTTATAGCTTCCCGAAACCCTAATTCGTTGTTGACCTTTTCCCTCCAAGTGTCTTTTACTTTATTTTATTATTCCTTGATTATATCACTTAATTAATTAATTAATTAACCATTTTGCCTGTAAAAAGTGATTTATCCATCCTGATGGCTTCTCCGGCCACTGAAAGTCACTTCTCATCATCTTATCCTGTAATACTCTTCCTCCCGATTCCGATGAGCTATTACACTAAGATGTTTCTCCAAGTACTATGCCCATTATGACCTTCTTAGTGAATTTAATTAAGATATGACCCATAATAACTTAAAATTACGGAAATCGTCGAAATGCAACGAAACCAAAGCCCAGCTGTGCGGAATGGATCCTGATAATAAACGATACAAGCCAGGCCCAAATAAACCCCTCAATATCTCCTGAACTCTATGTCACCCCTATCTGGCTACTCGGGCAGGCATAACACTCTAAAATGTTGTAATGTTATAATGTCCCAAAATGGGGACATTACAATCTACAGGTCTATCTCTTGCTTTAGAGGTTGTTGTGCATACCTTTTTGATGGTCGAAATTGCCACCTACAAGACAGTTATTTATGCACTAACAGATGCATTTATAGCCTTTTCTCGGCGATATTCCTTGGATGTTCTTGCAGAAATATCATACACAGAATTGTATATTAGATTGAGTCTATAACAAACACTTCCTTATTGATACAACTGTTGTTCGGTGTTGGAGTATTTCCAGCTTCATCTTTGATTGGCAAAGTGGGAAGCTACAGGAAGGTTACATTAGGTTCCTTATTCATTCTCTATGTTTGGTCTTTAAATGAATATCCTTGTAACTCTGATATTTTAATGAAAATGGCCTAGTAATCATTCTTGGAGTGCTTTCAATGTTCGATTGTGAATCTTTCAAGAAATCAATTGCTATCTTTTCCAAGTCTCTTTCCTTATTGTTATTTGTGGGAAGTTTATCCCTGTCAAGAATATCTCAAATTGCATCTAAAGTAGTTTGTGGCTAAACTGTTTGACAAATCACATCAGAGACAAATTTTAAACAAACTTGGAAATTTTGGTTGAAATTTCGAGAAATTCAAGGGAATTTTACATCTATCCTCCTCGAGCCATTGAGGATGTAATGAGGAGCTGCAAGTCCTAGCATATGTAGCATTTTGAGGCCATGGGTTGTTTTCACCTAGTTGAGCCGAGATAAAATGCAAAATATTATTGGGGGTGGAAAGTCGTTGCCTTCATAGTTGGAACCATACACATTAGACACAAATGGATTATTTTAATGAAGTCGTGGATCAATTGGTGTACAAATTTCTAATTAGAAGGGGTCGTCTTCTTAGTGTATCACGGGACCTCCATTTTAACATGGGATAATCTATTGAGGGGCAGATCAAACCGTCATTTTGCACCGCTAAGCCACCATGGAGCCACTAACCTTGCATGACATTCCAGCTATTGGAATGGACCATGGCATTAATCAGTCGTATTTTGTTGAAAAGTGCATCTGCTTGCATGATATGGGTCCGTTTGGACATGGGATGATCCAACTTCTTTTCAATCCTTGACCATGCGATTGCCCACAAAATGGAGTTAGAACTAAACATTTTGTTTTGATGGGATGGTACCCATACGACATGGATGGGGGTTGTCACACAATAGGTCAAGATAAGATAAGATAAGATAATTTTATTAATGTCTGACTAATGACCACAAAAGTAGGTCAAAGGGACTATTGAGTACAATGATGTCAATATAATGTGGTAGTACCAAAAGGTCTCCTATATAAATGCGATAGGAAGAAAGTAAAGTGTAATAAGGTGGAGTAGTAGAAGGTGAAAACTACCCCGAAGCATGAAAAACCCTCGGCCTCGAGCTCCTATACCTTCTCAGATGATGGGGTGCATCGTAGGAGAAGGACTAAGGGAAAGAGAAAACAGAAGAAAGGAAATAGATATGTCATGGAATGGATCCATCTCTCCTATCATCCGAGGCCAAATGAAGAAAACTGAGTATAGTCGGGTGTCCCGAGGAAGGACTTGTGGGGTGTTTGGATTGTCTGTTGCGTTGTTGGCTGATAGAGGTAGTGCATCGATGAGGTCTGGGGGATCTCTTTCATCCCCTGCGAGGGGATTTAGTCTGGCAATGTTGCTGAAATCTCATGAGATGATGGAAGGTCCAAGAAGTCCGAACTGATCTGGAATCTGGGGTTGCGCTAGTGTCGGTCTGTCTCTTAGTACCCCTTCCTAAGGGTAGCACTAGGAAGAAGGAGGTGATCCATCAGAAGGGGTCCGATATCATAGGAGGCTGAAGAGTATGGACTCGGAGCCTGAGGGTCTCATGTATGTATAAGGATAAACATCGTTGATCCGAGTACCTAAAGGAACCTGTGAGGGTCTGAGCCCCCCTGAATAAGCAATGAAACTGCCCCGTGATCTCATAATAAATGGGGCACTAGAACATGAATTGTTCCTCCGTATTGACCTCCTGTAACTGGCATAGCTGACAGATCCTGTCTAGTCTATCAATCTGGTGGTATGTCTCTGCCCGAAGTCTATGAGAGTCGAATCTAAGCTGGCCTAGGGGAATGCAAAGAGCATGTGCCGAGTGTCGAAATGTATACTGTGGTCAAACGATGAGCCCATCCCTAATCTCCAAGAGATGATCAGCGTAAAAGGCCATCTTTGGACGTAACCTGTCGGGGGGGTTAACCCAAGTGGTCTGAAATTTCCTATAAATGTCATCTCTGATGATCTTGTTCAACACCTGCCTAGTCAGTAGGAGATGGCCAGGTGCATCCAAGGAATAACGAAACGGAAGGAGGCGATCAATCTAAATGCCCACTGACCCTAAAAGCTCTGAAACCACTGCAAACCAACCTCGGGCTCGACCTAAAGGGATAGAGAGGGAAATAGTTTCAGAAGAGCAGTAAGCCAAGTACGGGTATCATGGTATCAAGTATTGGGTATCATGGTATCATGGCCTGGTCCTGTTATCCCCGATATCTAGGGATAACTAGGAGATCATGTCTCGAGGCCCACATGGTCCTAGACATGGAGTACCGAGAGCAGGAGCGACTTGAGCATGGTCCTGGAGGACCCATCTTCTTCTTCTCAGTTAGCTTTGTCTT
>ML817789.1:125704-143098 GCA_009831015.1 Picea engelmannii | reverse complement strand
GCTTCAAAAGAATGAGTATTTTTTATTGATCACTCGTTGCTATGATATGCTTTTTCAATTTACATAATTATGTATATTATACTATAAATGTAGATATAGTCATTGCACTTTATTTTTGTGTTTGTAGATGGAACATGAAGAGGCGGAACAAAATCAAGTTAATCAACAAAACATTGCAAATAACCCAAGTACAATGCCCCCTGCAAGTGATGAAGAAATGAGTCATGTAAGCAACTCGAGCAATGATACCAGTTTGAGATATGAACGATGATCAATATAATTGAATGTTACAAGTTTTATATTTTGGAATGTTTATCAGTAAAAATTAGATATTTTATTCAATAAGGGCATATTGTCACAATTGGTATGTCAATGAGTTACCAATAATTGTAACAATTATTTATTGACATTTTAATTGTCGTGGACCTTTATGTTGTCCCACTTTGTATGACAAAGGGTCCCTTATTCGTATATAATAAAATGGGTTTCTTATTCTATTACAATCTCTAGTGTTGTAAAATGTCACGTTGCCAATTAAATATATGGACGACTTACATTTTTACAATGAACATAGGTGTAATTAATTGGTATATTTGTCTTAACAATAAAATATAATAAGGGGTGGCAGGTGTGAGGGGGATCATTTACGATCCTGGTGGAAAAACCTTAGCCGCCTATGCATGTAGTCTTGGATAGACCACTAACAACTAGGCATAGGCATATGCTTTCCTGCAAGGCATCCTTGTAGCCAAAGACGTTAAGATTAAGCATCTCAAGGTAATTAAGGACTCCACGGTGGCATAATCTCCCCATTGGATAACATGCTCTCAGTCTTGATAGCTCAAATGAATAAGGAAGTAGGCTTCTTCTCTGACATCTCTTTCTTTCATGTGCAAAGAAATTTGAAATGAATGCAAAAACATTGGCTAATAGGGCTCTAGCTCTAAGCCTTTGGGGCATTTTTGTAGATTTTAACCTTGTACAAATTGTTGCAAATAGATTCTTAATAATAATAAAAAAGATGCAATGGCACACACACACATTACACAAAGATTTTACCCCAGAAACCCAAACCAGGAACACCACCAACCTGTTTAGAGTTGCATCTCTCTTTTATTCATCATGTCATCATTGTTTATATATATATATATAACCCCTAATACATTGACTCAGATTAGTCAACAATCATAATTCCTTAACCAGAATTAGAAAACCATCGGCGAAAACCATGTGCTGAAAAACCACTAAAAATGGACACAAAAAACGCCAAACTTTTTTTTCCGAGGGCGCTACCCTGGAACCCCCTGTGACCCCCCATGCACATGGTGCAACACATACACTAGGTTTAGTCATGTAAAGAATATAACACACACCCAACAATTTTAAAAATGGGGAAATTCATAGCAACCAAATCCCTTGGTGAACTATATGGTCGAGCGCATCTTTTGATAGGTATTAATCCCACATACGAAAAATGCAAACAACTCATCAAGTTATTGGCATTGGAAAGGGTGATCCAAGGACACCAATTGGTACTTGCTTCATGCACACATTAATCTCTGCCCCAAGTGAAGAATATTACAATCTTAAACCTCATAGAGGTTGTGGGATAATGGAGAAATCAAATTTGAGAATTGGACGCATAATTGTCTTGGTCTTGGCATTCGACAATTCTATGGTAAGTGTTCCTTCTGTCTTTAGGATTCTTGTTGGCTTACTTTGCCAATTTTTCAATAGTGTCCTCTATTGGATAAGTAATTCGGTGGCTAGTCTAGAGGTTAGGGATAAACCTTGGCCTACTTTTTCCTATGCAACATTGTATCATTTTTCATTTGAAATGTTTATTTACTTGCTCACGACCAATTTTGGTTTCGTTCCCTTAGGAATTAGTGGTATCCTTTGTCTAGGCTTTAGGTTCCGTCTTGGAATGTTGGCTTGGTTTAGTAGCAATTTGGATTTTAGGAGCCTCCCTTGCGGAGACACGGTCTTGGATTTTTGGAGGGTTTCCTATGTGGGTAGATTTTGTCATTGGTTCAAGGTTCTTGTCTCAAGTTTCTTGCTTTGCATCATTCTTTATTTGGCAATATCACCCATGTTGTATTTCTTCAGTTCTAATTTCGTTGGAGCCTACAATACATGCTTTGGGTTTCAACTTGTATCAAACAGAGATTGTAGGACATTTTAACTACACAGAGGCTCCAATTCAGGTACAGTCACTCCTTGTTTTGTCGAGTCAACATAGCAAGTCAAAATGGACAACATGGATATCCACGAGTTCAGACGAGTTATGAGAAGTCACGAAGAGGTTATTCATGAAAACAGGGGTTCGTTGCTTTCTATGACAACGAAGATACATGAAATTGAACATCATTGTATCTCTCAACGTGGCAACATAATGGGTCTTTTAGTCCACTGGAAGTAGAGACTAGACATTCTTGAAGCTAAATGTAACATGTTGAGAAATCTGGCTATGAATCTTCGAAAGGAATGTCTGTCAACAACCTCCAAAAATAATGCATCAAATATCTCTATTCAAATTGAAGGAAAAGAAGAGGAAACAATTCACCAGTCAAAGGAGCCTATGGACATAGAACAACATTATTCACTGCCCTCATATGCAGGCAAGGAGGAATCCAATAACAATCAAGCCTTTTGCTAAGTTTTATGTTTGCCTATGTTTCAAAATAATAGGTTATTGGGATTTTTTGTCAAGCACGTTACTTGTAAGAACACTTGGAACAAATGTCATGCAGTCTTTTGTGAAATCCTTCATGTAACAACAAAGAACTACTTATTTTGTCTTTTTGAATCACTTGACAAATCCATGTACTTGCTACTAGCTAGTCTGCAACCTTTATTATAATATAATATTTCTATTCCAGTTTTAAAAAACACAATAGAATACAAGTAACACAATGATTCTATCCAAACACATAAATTATAATATAAAATATAATATTATTGTAAAAAATATTTGGTTTTCTTATGATCAATTGAAATTTTATTAAAAAACAAGAAGGTGCATTTGCACAACCACAATACCAATTTTTTTTTATCATCGAAACATATTGGTGCATTGTATTCATTTAACGTAGATGGTGCTTTTCATACCTATTTATGAACCAAATTGTATTTAATTAACCTCCATGATGCCTTTCATACCTATTTATGCACCAACGTGTTTAAATGATTGTTGTGCATTGGTGCAATACACATATAAAAATGCATAAGTGCTAATAATTGTAATAATAGTGCCAACGTTCCTAACTAAAATGCAAGTATCATTCCCTACTATGATATTGTTACCATTGTTATTATTGGTATCATTTTCTTTTGCAAGACTTCCTGTTGCACAAGGATACATAAGCATCAATGGTCAATCATACATTATATGCACCAATGCTTTTAAAAAATATAATACATATTAATGTTATCCAAAATATGTAATACACATCAGTGATTTGGAAGTATATAATACACATCAGTGCTTTGAAAGTATATAATAAGCACTATTGCTTTCAAAATATTCAATACACATCAATGCTTTGAAAGCATATAATACACACGTGGTTTCAAAATATACAATATGCATTGATGTTTTGAAAGTATATAATACGCACTAGTGCTTTCAAAATATAGAATACACACTGATGCTTTGAAAGTATATATAACGTATGGTTATTAAATATATATGCATTTGTGCACCGTATTGTTTTAAGTGCACAAAGAAGAAAAAAAAAACACCATTTAAGACCTTCGATCACCCATAATTTTTAGTTATAGTGTACATCCTCTAAAACCTTCATTACAACAATGAAAATTTTAGCAGAAGTTTTTCATAATTTTTCCCAAGCTTGTAACACTAAAAGCCTCCATTAAATAATGTGTTCATCACTTTCCTCTATCATCCAATCCTCAACCTTAATGATTAAATTACATGTATTAAAGTTAAAACCTAATCACATTGTAACTTATCACCCTCATCATATCTCCACTTTCACCGACCTATCAAAACACCATTAACATTATATTTATAATTTTACTCTCCTCCGTGAAAATGCCATAACCATTAACATTATATTTATAATTTTACTCTCCTCCGTGAAAATGCCATAATGATATTGTATGAAATTTATATGTTAATTGTTTGAATAGTATTTGAGGGTTTATTGTAATTTAATATTGTAATTTTTTTAAAACTATAATAACTTTATCGTGTTAAATTTGTTTATTATATATTATTCTTGAGATTTTGTTGTTTTGAAAAACTTATATAAGACCAACACCCTAATTGAAGAATTAGGAGATGTAATTTATTTATTTATATAATTGATCAAGCACGACTTACTCATTTATTTGTTTATTATATATTATTTTTGAGATTTTGTTGTTTTGAAAAATTTATATAAATCATTTATTTGTTTATTATATATTATTTTTGAGATTTTGTTGTTTTGAAAAATTTATATAAAACAAACGTTTTAGGGAATATGTAATTTATTTATTTATATAATTGATCAAGCATGACTTACTCTTAGCCTTGTGGGCACTAAGGATCATCTATTTTATGTGCTAAGCTTTTTTATTGATACCAATTTGACATACAATACTTTAAGATGTGCTTGCCACAAAGTCTAATAGATAGCGTTTTTCACAAATTTTGTAAAACTTTCATATAATTTAGGGTATTAAGTTTAAAGGTTGTAGTTTGAGTGGTAAAATAAGGTAATTAAATATTTTTTATTTGGGTTTCATTTTCATAATTGATAGTTTGTTATAGCTTGGTTGGAAGTTTAAGTGCCCTATCAAAAGAGATATTGATCTTAAATCGAGTCATTAGTTTCTTGTTAGTTGTTGGCTTGCGAGTTGGCATCATTAGCTTAGGAATTATAGTGACAATTAATTGGATTTGAACATGGACCTTGCCTAGATAATCATAGCGAGTTACAAATTTTCTATATCTTAAAAAAAAACATTTAAAGCACTATTTTTTTTGTTACATGTGCCAAGTTTTTAGCTCATACACACTCATTTTGACAACCTATGTGTTCAACATTATGTATGCATACAACTTATCTTGTTGTGTGCACATCCAATAGTCTATTTATGTACCCTCCAACACATTTTTGAACAATTCCGAACCCATTGTATACACCTTCAATCGCCATTCATGCATTCACTATTTACACACTCCCTTTACATTGTGCATGTCTTTGTTCAACATGCACACCTACAACTTAAGGGCAAATACCATTCACCATGTTGTAGTCTAAACGTTTTATGAATCGATCCTTTTATGACGACTTAAAATAAATGAAAGGCAAATCGACATTTTTTGTTTGAAATCCGACAACAATCATTTTGGTTTGATGGAATTACATATATCATATGCTAACATTGCATAATCTATTTGCAATAAGTATATTTGAGGGTGTTGAATCTATTACTGCATTAAAAACAACAATTTATCATTAATCCAAAATTTCAATTTTGACAAAAATTGTCTAACCGGATTCTAGTGATGGCAAAGTGGAAAAGTGAAAAAATGTAGAGTGTTTAGCCTTCTTCCATTTGCCATGCAGAGTTTGTATCCATCCCAAGGCAATGATGGTTGTCCCCGTCCGATGTTTGATGTCATAAGATCTAATTGCTGAGCATTAATTGCCTTGGGATAGGTGCAAACTCCGCTCAACAAATAATATTTATTTACCTAACATAAATGTGTTGTGCTAACAATAATATATGTCATCCAGAAAAGATGAACAATCATTTTCAATTACAGAACACAATCACCTTCAACAATAATAATAAAAAAAACACTTTTGACTTAAATGCAATTCTTATATACAATATAATATAGAAGAAGCTATTGTCTTTACCTTTTCACACTCTCACTCTCACAAAACAATGTATAAATCTTTTACACAATAATATACACGTTGTTTCAATATAAATTTCTTTATATACATTTCGATAATTTGCTTCTACTCATAACTTAATTAATCTTTTTTTTCAAAGTAGGAAAAAGCTTATAATATTCAAGGCTACTGGCCTAGCCTCCGTGGATACAATTTCAAGGTCTTGATGTGTAGCGA
This sequence comes from Picea engelmannii, assembly GCA_009831015.1. Classification (NCBI taxonomy): domain Eukaryota; kingdom Viridiplantae; phylum Streptophyta; class Pinopsida; order Pinales; family Pinaceae; genus Picea; species Picea engelmannii. Next base: position 137,003 of record ML817789.1, on the reverse strand, counting down.
TATCATCAAAACATAGCCACCTAAAATAACACGTCGATAATCTGCAAGGGAGTAGATTTTCACTACAATCTAATGTTCCAACTTCATGTCATTGGATTTTGGGTTATTAACTCATTTCCTTATGTCTTAAAAAAAAATGAATTCTTAACCAATCAAAAACAATTTTAAGTAACATTCCAAATCCTAAGAGTGATTTCAACACGATACATATCCTTAAGTTAGCTACTATCACAACTTAGTGAATTCGTTTGCTTCCTCAAAATAAGTTAACTACTATCACAACTTAGTGTATTCGTTTGCTTCCTCAAAATGGACAAGGAACTCAATCCTCCTCCAACTTGCTTCCTCAAAAAGGAGAAGGAACTCTACTAAAGATATATCCCACATAGGTGTGGTGCTTCTTGAGAGTACAAGGGGCAGTTACATATACTTGGTGCGAGCTCTGAATTAGGTACAGGTTCAAAAGGGTAGAGGATGAGAGGTAAGCCCTCGCATTAATGCGAGAAGGGCGTTCGCCCCAATATTACCTTGTTACGCTTAATGGGCGCCCCCATTTTACCAATCTGATACCCCTTATGATCATGCTTGGACTCCATTACTTCTGTGTATGCAGAATGTAATGCTGCTCTATTTGTCCACTGTCGCTATGTTGTAGCGCTTTCTATGGAAGGGATTTCTATTTTAGTTTATTCAGTTTTGCTTTCTATTTCGGTTTATTCAGTTTTGCTTTACGGTTGCGTTTGCAGCTGTAAGGATCTTCTTTTTCAGTTTTATTTCAGCTATGAAAATCGCTAATGGATGTAGATGGTTTCTCTTTATGTTTCTGTTTTAATCCAGTTGATTTGCTTCTGGTTTGGTACGTTTTAACTCAGAATATGTATTCATCGTTCTTTTACTGTCAAGTGGAAGCGTAGAAGCAACCAGAATGCGTGTCTAACCCTAACCCTAGCAGTTAGCAAGCAGAGCGTTGCATGTTGGACGGCTTTTCACTTCTTCCGTTTCATTAGCTTAGCTTCAGATGAAGGATCAGAAGAGTTGTGGAGGTGGAGTTGGAGGTAAACCTTCTCTCTCCTTTAGAACCGAGACAGGCGGGTGTCCACCCCAAGATAATGGGCGCTCCTTTTTTAACCACTTCGATTTCCCTTGATCATATTGTTATTATTTGCACTGCAACGTTCTGTAAGGGTATTTCGGTTACAGGGTTTCTTTCAAAAGAATTCAGCAGTAGTGTGTAGAGCACAAATGAAGCAGATGTTTTCCTTTGCATTCATTCACTTTATGTTTTCGCTCTTTTCATTTAGAATCGGGTCGCATCTTCTTCTTTTGAAGTTGCAGGGAAGCGGCTGCAATGCAGCTTGTGATCATTGGCTCTTTCGTTTTACGTATCTTGTTTGTCTGAGTAAACGTGTTAGTTTTTGGATCCTTGGCAAGGGTTTTATTGTGATTCTCTAAAGGTTTACTATCAAAGGCTGCCATCGAAGGCACATGGTCTTCATAGTAAGTGATTTCGTACTCAGAGGTGATATCTTGATCCTAAATGGCAATGACCTCATACCTCCCTAAATGGAAATGATCTGAAAAACTGAAGAAAGAATTGGCTGACATGGACATCATTTACTGGAAATCTTCCCTTCTCCTCGAGGCTCAATCCAGGAAATGATCAATGTCTTGTCTGATCTTGATCTGCAGCTGATCACTGCATTGAAAGGTGCTTCCCAAAAAATTTTGAACAAAAATCGAATCCCCGGGAGGGATCCCATGAAAGTCTAGTATATATTTACATCAGAGTTATATCGAAAATATATAATCATATTTGGTGAGAATTAAGGACCAATATCCTTCTTACTTTTTTGTAATGTTTGTTTTTTTCCTGCAAAAACATCAAAAAAGAGATGTCTCTCAATTAGAGCGGTCCAAGTGATGTGAAAATGTTCTCGGGGGAGCCATCCAGTCTTCTTCCTTGATTTTTCAGCTTTCTTTGTCCATAGCCAGTCCAACTTTTGAGAGCTGATCCACTTTTTCGTGGTCATTCTTGTAAATTCATGTAAATGAAATAGTGAAATCTGAAATGCACCTTTTCAAAACCCATGCCAGTACATGAGATATAAGTATGATAATAACCAATGAGATCCGCGGCTCTAGGGGCCTCTGCTGGCCAACTAAGGTCTACTAGCTACTAGTTAAACTCGGGCAATTCAATTGACTGTAAGGGCTAGTAAGTGTTTCATCGGATGGTTGTAAGGGCTGGTATTGTCCCTCCAATAATAGACTATTGGAATTGTTCTTCTTTCCACTTGCATTTCCACTAGGTTTCTTTATGCGAACGAGTGATATGTTAGTGAAATGAGGGAATGATGAGATTGCTTTCAATTGCACTCGTATTTCCTCTAGTAAAGGTATCAATGTGTAAAATCTTAGAACGTGTGTTCCTTTCATGACTTGAATGACAAACAATGAATCTCCATAGATATTCAATAGATATTCAATTAATTTCCATGGATATTCAATTCCTTTCATGACTTGAATGACAAACAATGAATCTCCATAGATATTCAATAGATATTCAATTAATTTCCATGGATATTCAATTCCTTTCATAGATATTCAATAGATATTCAATTAATTTCCATGGATATTCAATTCCTTTCATGACTTGAATGACAAACAATGAATCTCCATAGATATTCAATAGATATTTCCATGGATATTCAATTGATTGATGTTCTTTTCACGGGTCAATAGTTTTATGACTTGAATGACAAACAATGAATCTCCATGTTTTGTTCAAGGGCCAATAGTTTCATGACTTGAATGACAAACAATGAATCTCCATAGATATTCAATTAATTTCCATAGATATTCAATTGATTGATGTTCTTTTCATGGGTCAATAGTTTCATGACTTGAATGACAAACAATGAATATCCATGTTTTGTTCAAGGGTCAATAGTTTCATGACTTGAATTACAAACAATGAATCTTCGTAGATATTTTGTTGATTAATGTTTTTTTAAGGGCACAAGAGATAAAAGGCCACGAGTTTATTGAAATTGTTGGTGGTGGTTTCTCCTAAATTGGTTGAGAAAGAAAGAATATGATTTTTTGAAGTGTGAAGGACTCTTCTAGTTCCCCTATAGAGGGGGTGCTTTGGGTAGCACTTTTGAAAAGGGGCTAAGGAGATTCTTCGTTGATAGGTGGCCTTAAATCTTTAGTCCCAATGGAGGATGTGTTTTTTTGGGGAAAGTAGAGAATTTTTTGAGGCATTGTATGGTTGAATGAGTTATGGATCCATTTTTGTCCTAGAAAATGGTGTGCCTAGAAAATGGTGTGATTGTGTCCAACCAAATGCCCCATCAAACAATGAGTGGAGGGGCCTTTGAGTTATGGATCCATTTTTGTCTTTGAAAATGATGTGATTGTGGGCCAACCAAATGCCCCAACAAACAATGAGTTGAAGGGTCTTTTACTCCTGATTCTATTGTTCCAACAACCAATTCGAAAGAGCCTTTGAAAGGTCCTTGCCAAATTGATTTTGTAAATCGGCAATGAAGGAAAAGATCTAGATTCCTCTTTTTTGTTTTGCATAGGGTGCATTTACTAGGTCCTATGAAGAATTGTTTTTTTAGTTTTCCCAATTTGGTGCTTTTTTTGGAAGTAGCCACATGGATATTTTCGATTTTGGAGGATTGTTTAATTTCCAAAGTATTTTGCTCCACTAGAATGGATCTTACTTAACAACTTGGAGTTGAGACAAAGAGTGTATTTTCCTGTAGGGTTGAAGGACTTCGGAAAGTGGATGTAGTTGTAAAATTTATATCTTCTCTCGACAACGACAACCATCTTGTAATTCCTGTTAAACAATCTTTGTGCCCCACTTGGTTTAGAAAATAAAAGCCTCTTTGATTTTAGGTTGTTAACGAAGTCCTTTGATAAAATATGATTATTTGCACATCCTATCCACGGGTTCTTCCCAATCAGAATTTTTGAACCATTGCCATTCTTTTAGATGAGACAATGTCCAATTGTATGAAAAGAGTTAATGACGGCTTTTCAAATGATGGTTCCATTTTGTGAGGATTTGTTTGGAGAGCAGATCCATTTTGGGAGAGACATTTGAGGGATGCATTTTTCTTTTATTATTTTGTGCCAAAGCCTTGTTCCATCTACTAGACTCCAAGTGCTTTTTGTTGTGAGAGCTTTTGCAAAGGTAAAGAGGACCTTGAGGCCCCATCCACCATTGGCTTTGGGTTTTGAGATAATTTTTTTTGAAGCTAGAACTAAGGGCCTATAGTCTTCTTTACTTGTCTAGAGGAAACAAGTGACCATTTGATTTATTTTATGAAGCACTCCTTTTGGGACCCATGCAAGGGAAGTCCAATATATAAGGATTGCTTCAATGATTGGTCTTCTTTACTTGCCTAGAGGAAACAAGTGGCCATTTGATTTATTTTATGAAGTGCTCCTTTTGGGAACCGTGCAAGGGAAGTCCAATATACAAGGATTGCTTCAATGACTGATTTGAGAAGAACTAATCTTCCAGCTTTGGAAAGCCATTGGTTGCACCATTAAAGTATTATTTTTTCCACTTTGGACGACAACTATGCCAAATCTGCTTTTTTGTATCCCAATGGCTTTAAGAATGAAGCCCATATGTTTAAGCCAATTTGCTGGTCTTTTGATTTGTACTCCAAAGAGGGTAGAAATCGAAAGTGATTCCTGGTCATTTAATCCCCAAACCACCATCAGAGAGGACTTTGACTTCTCCTGATTAATTTGCCATCCCTGTTGAGAGTAAAAACTCAAGGAGGATGTTCTTTAGGTTTTCCAATAATAACATCATGCTTTCACAAAATATGAGGACATCATCTACAAAAAAGAGATGTGTGAGAGAGCAATTTGGATAAATTTGTGTTGGCGCGCGGTTGTAAGACCCTAGGTTCAAGTTATCTAACCAACAAAACCCTTCAAGCACTAGCCCTTTTGACATCACCTGCATGCAAGTGAAGTCTCACTCGAGACATCTATTAGGGTTGTAGGAACCAAGTTTCTGCAGTAGTGAGGGAATGGGAGGTGGTTTACTTGTTCATTCTTATTTATGTACTTTGTGCGCATTATCATGTGTGTTATTCCTTGATTAATTGGTGAATTCAGTTATATAACACCATTATACTGTAGATTGCAACATAAACTATTCGTTGTAACATTCATAACTACTTCACAGTGATTATATAATAAATCGGTCTAGTCTGACATGCATAAAGATAACATTCATGGTCAATCACATAAAAAAACAAGCATACACAATAATTAACGTGGTTCACTCAACTCTAGGCTAAATCCACAACAACTGACTTCTTTATTATTCTTTCTATAATCGTCTCAGGCTTGTCCACTGCGCTTACAATAGATAGATCATGTTATCCCCCTCTCCATATAGCCTAGCCTCTATGTAGTGCAAGCCTCTCTCTGCAACTTCCCTTAAGAATCATGCATAGACCCTTTCATTCTCAGTGTATTCTCTCACTCTCCTCGCAAACAAAACCCTTATCTTCCCAACCTGTTACGTATTTATACATGGACTCTAGGGCTCAAAATCCTACTTTGGTTAATCCCAAAACCCAATTACAACTCATTATGACTCATGACACTCATGTTGACTTGCTGTTCGGGCTTGCCTTTCTTGCTTTTATGTTTGCATGTTGCTTTTGCCTTCTCGACTGCTGGTCTTTCTGCTTTTGCGCATCTCTTTGCTTTTGCATGTCGAACCGTTGTCCTTCATTTTTGCTTGCTTTATTCTCCCGTTTTGTTCTCCTGCTTTATTCTCCTCTAAGTATGCTTTTATTGTGCTCTTCAATCTTGGATGCACCCTTACTGTGCACTCTGCTCCTATTTTCCTTTCTCTTTTGTTGCTGCGCACTTCCTCCATACTTGGGATTTTCCTGAAAATCTATATTAAAAATGCCCTTCCAACAAGCCCCCAAGACTCACCTGTGGCTCGTCTCGAGCCTCTTATGTTTGTTGCGTCGTGCTCCTCCATGTCTCTATGAACTTTTGGGAGATGTCCTTTGCTGTCGCAACTTCCTTTGTTACTTCTACCTCGGTTCCCAAACTTTGCTCTATGCCTTGTGTCGTTAGGGTCCTGAGCTTCTCTTATGTGTAGTGCGTTGTTTGCTTCACTTTGCCCTACGTAGTTGCATGTTCCCTTGTCACCCTTGGTGCTTCGTCTTGCAACGGTCCCAAGTGTTGCTGGAGGATCTTCTATTGGTCCCATATTTTTTTCGATTTCATCGTATAACTGCCATTGTGCCAAAATGGTCGTCATTCGTTTTGCCGACGAGATGTTGTTTATGCTTTCCGAAGCCTTTTGCGCCTTTTCTTGCGCATCCCTTAATTTGGCTTCCATGACCTTCATTTCTTGGTCCTCCACCAGGTTGGTCCAGATATGTGCACTTTTGTAACACCCTGTTTCCCCCAGTCTGTAAAAATAACTATACTGGCCAAGAACTATGGTAGACTCAAAGATGTGAATGTGTGATTTTGAATGGACCTTAGTATAAAAGGTCGACGAATGTAAATAATGTTATGAATATATGTTGCAGGACTGCTGGGAGGGGGATGTCCTGAAAAGAGACCACGATGGCTGATGAAAGGTGGTGGAAGGCACCTGGAATGGTGGCGTTAACTTCCACCGAAACAAATATCGTATTTGGTCTTCACTAGCCCGAAGATCAAGAGCAACTCGTTGTCCTCGAAATGAAAGAGGTGTGGAAGGGGGCAGTCGCGATAGAGAACGCAAGAGGGGAGAAATCAGAAGGACTCTGGAAAAACATACAGAGTGATTGATAAGCAGAGAAGAATGAGAGTAACCTTCGTTCTCGACTTCTGATGAATAGAGACTCAGTCTCACAACATTGTGGTCTAAGCTTGGGGGTGGCTAGTGGTAAATCCATTCGGAATCGCTGAGCCTACGGTTGGGTGGAAACGAGCACCCCTCTCAGCAGTTGCATCAAACCTGGTGTTTTTTTTTTTTATAAGTGTTATATCTCGTATCTTGAAATTAATATTTTGACATGTATGCTCATGGTTTGTGCAATTATGAATGGTTTCAGTATAAGACTGTCTGTATGGTGTTTTGATCAGAAATAGTGGCTGTATGCTTATATTGGAAAGACCACATCTGGCTTACGTAAAAATATACACACACACATATATATTTAGAACGGATTCAGTTTTCAAGGCTGTTCTCGGGAAATTTATTCCCTTATTTGTCTCAGGTACTGCCCCGGATAGATCTCCTCACAGGGATAGCCTTTTTGAAAGTTTATCCAAGGATTTGCTGGAGGATTTTATGGCGTAAGTCTCAAAACCCTGCACGAGAGAGAATGGTCCTTTTTGACTTCGACGTTTCGGTGTTTCGGAATCCGAAATATCCAAGGGCGAGTTTCCTTATGATCGCCAGTCCCAAAATCCCGACATGCAAAATCTTGAAATGACAGCGTGTAGCTAAATCTCGATATTTCGGTGTTTTGGCATCCGGAATATCCAAGGGCGAGCTCCCTTGTACTTGCAAGTCCCGAAATCCCGACTTGCGAAATCTTGAAAAGGTAGAGTGTGGAGAAGTTAATATACTTCGGTATTTCGACACCCGGGGTACCTAAGTGCGGGCCCCAGGTATTCGCCAGTCTCGAAAACCTGACCCGTGAAATCCCAATGGAGGAAACCTCAAAATAGTGGAGCATGTTTGGAGTTTGGTATTTCGGAGTTTCGACTCCCGGGAAACCCAGGTGCGAGACCTCCTGTCGTTGCATATCCCAAAAACCCGGTTTGTGAATTCCCGAAATTACTTAGCGCGTATAGATTCGGCGTTTCGCTACTCGGAATACCCAAGGGCGAGTTCCCTTGCACTCGCAAGTCTCGAAATCTCGACTTGCGAAATCCCGAAATGGCTTAGCGTGTATAGATTCGGCGTTTCGGTGTTTCGGTACCCGGAATACCCAAGGGCGAGTTCCCTTGTACACGCAAGTCCTGAAATCCCGACTTGCGAAATCTCGAAATAGTATAGTGTATTTAGAGTTGGATGTTTTGGAGTTTCGGCACCCGGGAAACCCAGGTGCGAAACCCTCCTGTTCTCGCATATCGTGAAATCCCGATGGATGAGACCCCGAAATGACAATAACGCAGATGAGTTATGGTGTTTCGGTACTCGGGATACCTAAGGGTAAGATCCCTTGTACTTGCCAGTCGCAAAATCCCGATGGATGAGACCCCGAGATGACAATAGCGCAAATGAGTTATGGTGTTTCGGTACTAGGGATACCTAAGGGTAAGATCCCTTGTACTTGCCAGTCGCGAAACCCCGAAAAGGTATAGCGTGACTAGAATTTATTGTTTCGGTGTTTCGGCACCCAGGATATCTAGAGGCCAGTGTCTTGTACTCACCAGTCCCGAAATCCCGACTTGCGAAACCCCGAAATGGCATAGCGTGTCTAGAGTTTGGATGTTTCGAAGTCTCGGCACCCGGGAAACCCAGGTGCGAAACCCTCCTGTCCTCGCATATCGCAAAATCCCGATGGATGAAACCCCGAAATGAGTTTGGAGGATATAAGGTCTTCGGTGTTTCGGCATCCGAGAAACCGAAGGGTAGAAGTCCCTCGCCCTCTTATACCATGAAAACCCGGTATGCGAAACCTTGAAAGGTGGAGTGCCATGCTTCAATCCGAGGCGTTATTAATTGTGATGAACTATTGGTTCCCTTAGGGTTTCGACACCTCGAAAGTCAGGGAACCGAGAATACATGCTTCGCGATTTCCCGAATCGCGAAAGCCGGGAGCACCTCTCCGGTAAGGCCTGTGGTCATCGCCGATGATCATATAGGTACGGATAAGGGATGGTAGGGTCTGCAACAAGCCCCATAGGAATTCAGGGATTCTGTTTCTCGGAGAAGAGAAGGAAAAGCCGAAAATCTTCTAGCCTTGTGGTGGGTGTGTTACAAATTGGTATCAGAGCATGGTTACAACACTTGGTCTGCTTGGGCTCATGAATGAATTGCGCAGGAGCTCCATTCGAAACACTCCTAAAAGGAGTAACCCCCTGTCTTAACCTCCTTAATCAAAAGTCGAAGTTAAGAATGAAAAACCCCTATTGTGTGTATGCATGTGAAAAATATGAATTATGTACTGGTTATAAATGAATATAAATATTGACTAACAACTAGCGTTTTTGCCTTTGCACACAAGCGGAAGATCACCCGCGGGAAATTACAGACGTATAGAATGGTGACTCACCATGAAGTGGGGGAGGGCTCTCACAATAGAGACAAAGAGTCTGACGAAAGGACCCCTCCAGATCTGGCTGAGACTGTGAGGAGCCTCATGGTCGAATTACAAAGCTGCAAGGCTGACAATGAGAGGATGATGAAAGAACAAGAAAAGCAAACAGAAATTAACGCAGTTTTACTGCAGAGCTTATCCGACCTACAAAGACAACTGCAACATGAACCTGAGGTACATAAACATGGTCATATCAGTGGCCACACTGAGAGGAGCACCTCGAAAAAGGTCCATCCCAGAGGTAAAGGACCAACGGTGGACGATTCCCCTGGGAAGGAAGCTGGCGGTTCGGAGGGCTCTTCTAGCAGCAGAAATAGTTCTTATTCCCGAAGAAGACAGAAGAAGAGGGTCATAAATTCGAAGAGTTCAGGAAGGCCAAACCACCCTCCTTCGACGGTGAAATAAAGAAGGGAGAGGAAGCAGAGGCCTGGCTGCTTGGACTAAAAAAGTATTTCAGAGTCCATGACTTCTCAGAAAATTTGAAGGCCCGAGTGGCCACCTTCAACTTGAACAAAAGGGCTTCCATTTGGTGGGAAGACCTTAAGAATGTGAAAGGGGTTCGCGAAGAGGACTTGTCGTGGGAACAGTTTGAGAAATACTTTCGGAAGAAGTATCCGTAGGAAAAATATTTCGACGAAAAGACTAAAGAATTCTATGAACTCAAACTGGGGCAACTCACTATAGAGGAATATGTTAGCAGATTCCTAGAGTTGCTAAGGTATGTACCTTATATAAAAGCAGAAAAGACCAAGGTGCAACGTTTCATCAGCGGACTACCTAAGGACTATCGGAATAGAATTGAATTTGATGAGCCAAAGACCCTAGAAGGCACTATCCGAAAGGCAAGATATTGTCATGAACAGTTTGGACATCGGACAGAACCTCACGAAGGCTGGAAACCGAAGAATAGTTCGGGATTTCAGAGAAAGGGGATTAAATCCACAAGATTTAAGAACTATAAGAAGAACTCAAGGATGAGCTTCCCAGCCCAGAGTGTACACCAGCAGAACTTTCCCTCCTTGGGTGGAAATAAAACTTCTGGATCTGTACCAGTGAAGGCTGATAACCCGAAGAGAGAACCTTTGAAATGTTGGGGTTGCAGAGAAGAACATCTACTGAGAGACTGTCCACATCGACAACAGAATAGTTGGAGAATTTACTGCATCCAGGAAGCTACCACCGTCAATGATGTGGCCAGAAGTGTGCCGCAAATTTATGCAGCCTTGCATAATAACCAAGTCGACCACCAAACTTCAGTGGTGGAAATAGAAGGTATGATTTCCAACCATCTAGTGTCCATTCTGATTGACCCTGGTTCAAACTTGAGTTATATAGCCCCTAAGACTGTTGATAAGTGTAAACTACAGCCACATAAACCTACCAAGCCATGGTTGGTACAGTTAGCCACTGGTGTTATAACTGAAATTTCGTTTGCACATGGCGACAAGAACTCCACATCATCAAAACAGCAATGAAGTCATTCACGACACTGAATTAAGTTCACAACATTCCAGAAGGGTAAAAAACTATACAAAGTAACCAAAAATTGAAGGGCACTTTACAGCAGCTTGATGCGCGCGCATATGCGCGGGACAAAAACGTGTTACTAGCGCATATGCGCCCGACGCGCGCCTGTCAACACAAAAACCCGCGCATCTGCTAATACGGCGCATTAATTGCATAAGTCGGCCTCCCGACCGCCTGTGGACCGGCCCCCAAGATGATTTGACCCTCGAATCAGAGTCGGCTCTGCAAATGCGGCGAGTTAATGGCTTATGTGAACCCTAAACAGGTCCGTGTTTACACTGGAAGTTGGTTACGTGACCACCTGGAAAAATGCTATAAATAGCCGTGAAGACTCATTGTTTTAGCAGAGAATTCAAAGCAATGTTACGCTGTCCAGATGATTCATAGCTCAGTCTTTGACAAGCAATCCATCAGCGGCCTAACCCAGAGTTCTTTCATCACTC
>ML817789.1:110906-121863 GCA_009831015.1 Picea engelmannii | reverse complement strand
CTTATTTGTCTCAAGTACTTCCCTAGATAGATCTCCTCACAGGGACACCCTTTTTGAAAGTTTATCCAAGGATCTACTGGAGGATTTTATGGCTAAGTCTCAAAACCCTGCACGAGAGAGAATGGTCCTTTTTGACTTCGACATTTCGGTGTTTCAACATCCAGAATATCCAAGGGCGAGTTCCCTTGTGATCGCCAGTCCCGAAATCCCGACATGCGAAATCCCAAAATGACAGCGTGTAGCTAAATCCTGATATTTCGGCATCCGAAATATCCAAGGGCGAGTTCCCTTGTACTCGCAAGTCCCGAAATCCTGACTTGCTAAATCCCGAAAAGGTAGAGTGTGGAGAAGTTAATATACTTTGGTATTTCGGCACCCGGGGTACCGAAGTGTGGGCCCCAGGTATTCGCCAGTCTCGAAAACCCAACCCACGAAATCCCGATGGAGGAAACCCTGAAATAGTGGAGCATGTTTGGAGTTTGGTATTTCATAGTTTCGTCTCCCGGGAAACCCAGGTGCAAGACCTCCTGTCGTCGCATATCCTGAAAACCCGGTTTGCGAATTCCCAAAATTACTTAGTGCGTATAGATTCGGCGTTTCGGTGTTTCGGTACCCGGAATACCCAAGGGCGAGTTCCCTTGCACTCGCAAGTCCCAAAATCTCGACTTGCGAAATCCTGAAATGGCTTAGCGCGTATAGATTCGGTGTTTCGGTACCCGGAATACCCAAGGGCGAGTTCCCTTGTACACGCAAGTCTTGAAATCCCGACTTGCGAAATCCCGAAACAATATAGTGTATTTAGAGTTGGATGTTTCGGAGTTTCGGCACCCAGGAAACCCAGGTGCGAAACCCTCCTGTTCTCGCATATCGTGAAATCCCGATGGATGAGACCCCAAAATGACAATAGCGTAGATGAGTTATGGTGTTTCGGTACTCGGGATACCTAAGGGTAAGATCCCTTGTACTCGCCAGTCGCGAAATCTCGATGGATGAGACCCCAAGATGACAATAGCGCAGATGAGTTATGGTGTTTCGGTACTCGAGATACCTAAGGGTAAGATCCCTTGTACTCACCAGTCGCGAAACCCTGAAGTATGAAACCATGAAAAGGTATAGCGTGACTAGAATTTATTGTTTCGGTGTTTTTGCACCCGGGATATCTAGAGGCAAGTCTCTTGTACTCGCCAGTCCCGAAATCCCGACTTGCGAAACCCCGAAATGGCATAGCGTGTCTAGAGTTTGGATGTTTCAGAGTCTCGGGACTCGGGAAACCCAGGTGCGAAACCCTCCTGTCCTCGCATATCGCGAAATCTCGATGGATGAAACCCCGAAATGAGTTTGGAGGATATAAGGTCTTCGGTGTTTAGGCACCCAGGAAATCGAAGGGTAGGAGTCCCTCGCCCTCTTATACCGCGAAAACACGGTATGAGAAACCTCGAAAGGTGGAGTGCCAGGCTTCAATCCGAGGCATTATTAATTGTGACGAACTGTTGGTTCCCTTCGGGCTTCGACACCTCGAAAGTCAGGGAACCGAGAATACATGCTTCGTGATTTCCCAAATCATGAAAGCTGGGAGCACCTCTCTGGTAAGGCCTGTGGTCATCGCTGATGATCATATAGGTACAGATAAGGGATGGTAGGGTCTGCAACAAGCCTTATAGGAATTCGGGGATTCTGTTCCTCGGAGAAGAGAAGGAAAAGCCAAAAATCTTCTAGCCCCGTGGTGGGTGTGTTACAACTTTCCTCACATAGTTTTGTGCATTCCTCATCCAGCTTCTTAATATTTGCTAACACAATCATCGCTATTCTCTCTTCTCATGTCCTTTCTTCTGGTGGTGTTCCTGGTGTGGTGCGCAATTGCAAGTCCTCAATTTTTCTGCGGAAGCCTTTGATGACTTCGTTGATTCTTGATTCCTGCTCCTCCATTTTGGCCTATACTATTATTGGTACTTCAGGGATCTCCTTATACAACTTTTGGACGATCGTTTTTATTTGTTGTGCCATTTGCTCGACCTCATCCTTCTCTTTTAATGCTTTCTCGACCCTTTTATCGGCCTCATTCTTCTCCTTCACCGCTCTTTCCACTTTTTCTTCAACTTTGCTCTTTTCCTGCATAGCAATTGTATTTTTCTGCTGCAATTGGGCCTTCTCATTTGTCACTTTGATTAATTCTCTACATGCTACTTCTATGCAGGGCCTTATCTCCTGTATAATTCCAATCTGTAATCTCTGTAGTATCTTTGTAGGTATCTTTGAAACAAATACGTCGAGGTGACCTATTGCTTTCATTTTCTCTTACAGTTCTGGTGTTGGGAACTCAACTGCATTTGTCTTGATTTCTAACACTCTGCGTCTGGCTGCTAACTTAGAAAGGAATGGATTGGAAGTATCTACTTCCTCAATCGGACTCGTGGATGATCCTTCACCCGCATCTTTCTATGGTGCTATCTTGACGTTCTCCAATAGTTGTTGTATTGTAATCAATTGGGCATGCACGTCTTTATTGCTTCTTCAATGGCCTCCTCTGCGACATCCCATACTTGGTAGCTGTTTCTGTCCATGTCGTCATCTTCCAGAGTATAGACAGGCGGTACCTTGTGAGCTTTCATCTTTTTGTGTGCAGTTACTGTTGGGCCCTTCCCCTTGTCTTTTCCTTTGACCCCAACTCTTGGGACTATTTGCTACGCGTCTTCTACCGATGGTCCTGACATATTCCCCACACCATTGTTTTTTCCATTTCCCTGTCCTTCGTCTAGTTATTCCTCGTTCTTGTCCTGTTCTTCTTCTTCATCCGAGTGTGCCGTTTTCTCCTCTATAACTTTCAAGTTGTCCTCCCAGTGATCGTCGATCATGCATACATCATCCGCTGACAATTTGTAGCTAGTTGGTAGCCATTGGCACACAGGGTCCCTTTTAGCTTGAATGTACATATGGTGCATCCATGTTTTAAAGCGCGGAATATATTGGTAAGTCACTACCGTTTGGGTGGTGATGCACGACATCTGCATTACTATGTACCTGATCATGTCAAAGTAGACATAGAATGCAACATTGTTATCTATTTGTCTCCTCTTGTTTGTTGTATGCCATAGGTTTGCATACAGTGCAGTTGCATTACCTCTACTGGCTATTCTCATACATTGGTAATCACCAGGTTCCTTCCATCCAACTAGTGCAATCAAGATGAGAAGCCATACATAATGGAATTTCATGCCTTTATCCCGAGCTTCTTCGCAGTCTATCAAAAACTAGTTTACCAAAAATGTGGCCCGATTCATTTGGACCCCCTCTGCGCATTTTTCCATAACTGCGATTATTGCGGCTGACACTTCATCCTTGCAACGTTTTCTCAACAATTTGTAGGACAAGACCTGCATCATGAAGTGCACAACATCATCTCTTCCCTATGAAGGTGTGAAACTTATCCTTCATAGATTCCGCTAGTGCTTTCTCCCCTGCCTTATTTGTGAGCAATGTTGCCTGCTCTTCTCCTTATTTCGATAAGCCTGTGATCCGTGAAATTAATTGTGTATCAATGGATATTGGTGGATCTAGCCACAATGTTCCTCTGTGGACACAACTTAGTAGCATTTTGACACAAGCGTTTATTTCCAGACTTCGGCCAAAATGCAGGATCTCCAACAAGTTCAGTATTCCTAATCTCTCTAGTCCTCTCGCCCAAGTCCATGGTTCAAGCAGGATTCCTCTTGTCCTTGGTATGCTTTTGGTGCACACAAATTTCTCTCGTGCCAGTGCGAGAAACTTCTGTTTATCTGTGATGTCTTGGTCTACAAATTTCAGGGCAACAATCTTTCCGAGCATGTCCCCTTCAACAATTACGCTAGGTGGTATTTCCAGTGTGACCAATGAGTATTTTTCGTCTGACTTGTGGCATGGTGTCTTTCCTGCTTTTACATATGCATGCTGATTTTGCCTTCTCGACTGCTGGTCTTCCTGCTTTTGTGCGTTTCCTCTGATTTTGCATGCCGAATTGTTGTCCTTCCTTTTCGTCCACTTTTTTCTCCTGTTTTATTCTCTTGCTTTATTCTGCTCTAAGTATGCTTTTACTGTGCACTTCAATCCTGGATGTGCCCTTACTACGCACTCTGCTCCTACTTTCCCTTCTACCTTCTACTGCTGCGCACCTCCTCCATACTTGGGATTTTCCTGAAAAACTGTATCAAAAATGCATGTCCAACAATTTGTGTGCCTTCGAAAAGTCCTTGAGAAACAACATTTGAGATGAGCCAACTTAAGCTTTCAGCCACTAGGAGAAAGAGGAGAGGGGAAAGTGGACATCTCTGCTTGAGCCCTTTTTCTTCTTTGAAGAATGGGGATGCCCATCCATTTATAAGAATGGCAAAGGATGCAGTGGTGATGCAGTTGAGAATCCATATAACAAAGGAGTATGAGGGCCCCATATGTTTGAGGAGCAATCTGATGTAGAGAGAGCTGACACGATCACAAGATTTTGCAAGGTCGACTTTGTAGGTGATAGCCTTTTGTCTCCCTGTATGCATCAAGTGTAGTACTTCTTGTGTTATCCCAATAGCTTGGTGAATTTGCCTTCCTTGCAGGAAGCCAAATTGTTCTCCAAAAATCTTATCTGCAAGGATATCTTTTAAACAAACTGCTATGATTTTTGTGATGATTTTGTATATGTTGTTGTAGAGAGAGATAGGGCAGAATTGATTAAAGGCTTGTGGATTGTCTGTCTTCGGTATGAGGGCAATGAAAGTGGAGTATAAAGGGGCCAACATTTGTCCTGTGGTACAAGAGTATTCTATGGTTTTAAGAAGGTCATCACCAAGAATGTTGAAGGTGCCAGTGTGGAATTCTATTGGAAAATCATCTGGCCCTGAGCTTTTGTCTTTTTGGAAACTGTATAGAATCTTTTGGAGCTCATTCTTTATGACTTCCACCATTAGTGAGTCATTTTTATCCTAATCCACAAAGCTGGAGAAGACACTGACAACCCATAGAATGGATTCAATTGTCGATCTTTGATCAACCTTGAAAAGATTTTGGAAGTGTGAGCTGCCCTCTGTTGCCAAATCTTCAAATTTCATGGTCACTGATCCATCACTTCTCTAAATGGACCAAATTATATTTTTTGTTTTTCTTCCAGTGGCAACATGATGGGAAAATGTAGTATTATTATCGTTGACTCGAAGCTAGAGGGATTTGCTTTTAACCTCCATTCCTTTTCTCTAGATATAAAAATGACATTCCTCTGTTGTTCCAAAAGAAGGATTTTTGCTTTTTGTTCCTCAATGAAGTTTGAATCTACCTCTTCTTCTAGCCAAGATTTTAGTTGTTCTATCTCCAGGAGGGCTTGATTTTCTTTGAGTTTTTGTTCCTTTTGCCAAGCAATAGTAGCCTTCTTGACTTTTTTGATATTCTCCATAAATTGTAATGGAGGGAATTCATGGAGCTCCTCATTGTAGGGGGTCCAAGTGCATTTGACAAGGTCCAAGAAGTTTTGATGCTCCAACCATGAAGAGTTGAATTTGAAAGGGTTGGGGGGTTTTCTTGGATCAGGGGCAAGGTCGAAGAGGATGGGGGAGTGGTTAGAGACTCCTCCTAAATAGACCCATTGGTGGAAGCGATAGTTTTCCTACCTAAAAGATTCAGAGAGGAGGAAATGATCAAGTTTATTTGCACTACGGGAATCTACAGATTGCATATTTCGCCAGGTGGTGGCTAATTTGATTGGTTGGAGATCGATCAATTTTGAGTCCTCCAAATTTTTGATGAAATAATTAGTTAGAGTGTCAGGGTGGGATAATGGACCCCAAATTTTACAAGAGTCGAGCCCAATGTGAAGTTGAGATCTCCCAAGATGATGTTCCCAGAGGATAGGAGGGGAGAGGGGAGGAGTTTATCCCAAAAGACCTTCCTTTTAGAGTATTGACCATAGGTATTAATGAAGAGGAAGAAAAGGTTATGGAAAGGGGATAAAAAATTTGTGCCCAGAATAACCGACATGGCCCATGAGTTGGTGAGTTGGAGGGAGTCTTTTCCCCATCCAATGATGAGGCCGCTTGATTTCCCAGATGCATCCAACCCTATGAAGTTCCAATCGGGGAAGGAGGATGAAAACAATTTGACAACTTAATCTTCGTCTGTCATTGCTTCTTGAAGAATAATAAGACTAGGATTATGAAGGTGGATTAGTCTTCGAAAGGCCAATATTTTGGAGGGATTGGCTAGTCCTCTGCAGTTACATGAGAGGAAAATCATAGGAACCCTGAGAGGGAAATGATGCTCTAAGTGCCCCAAGAAGAGATTTTTGTTTCCTGGATCGAATTTTCGATTGAGCTTGTTTTTGAGTCTAAGAAAAATAAGATTTTCTTCCTTTGAGAATGGGATTTTCTCCTAGTCCTTGAGCATGCCTAACCGCCCCAGAGTGTCGATGGGGTCCCCAGAGTGAAATCGAGAGAACAAGGAGTACCATAATCAAAATAAGGAGAGGAAGGAGGTAAAGAGGTTGGGGGAGAGAAATGCTTACCCAAGGTATTTGTTGGCGATGAGGAGGTAGGTAGTCCCAGAGTTCTGATTGGGGATGCTTGATTCTGGCCTCGAGAAAAAGGTCCCATAGACTCAACATGAAGAGATGGTGGAGGAAGGGGTGGGGGTGAGGTCCCATGCAAGAGCGTGGTTGGTTTCTTAACCCATTTTTCATTTTTTTTTTCCAGCAATGAGCAATCCTTTTCTAGATGGCCATAGATGTGGCAACGACTGCATATAAACATAATTCCTTCATAATCGAGCTCCTGCGTGAAGGTGCGGCCTTGGTGATGAATGGAGATGTAGTCCGCTAGGCCGCATGATGACTTGAGTCCAACCAATATGTGTGCCATGGCCATGTACCCAGTTTGTTTGAAGGTGAGGTCTACTTTGTAGAAATGGCCTAGAGTGGATCCAATTTTTGAAATATTTCCTCGGTCCAAAAGGAAAGTGGCAGCGCTGGAAGCCTAACCTAGATTGGAGTGATCTCCTGACAGACAGAGGAGGCATTAAAGTTAGGAGTCCATCGTTTCATAAATATGGCCCGAGTTTCGTAATACCAACGCCCATAGAGAATAACAAATGAGTTTGTTTTAGACCTGAAGGTCCAAGCGAGCCAACCTTTTGTGAGGATGAGGCTAGAGTGTTGGTACCCTAGATGGCTAACAAAGTTTGTCGCAGTCCATGTTTTGAGAGAATCTGGGGATGACCGTTTGCTAGCAAATCTTCAAACTAGGGTGGTATTCTGCATGGTGATGATGTCGTTGATATTTATTCTATCGCCTAGAGTGAGGTTTATGGGCTCTTCCCGTCGCTTTATGCATTTTTTACTCTTTCGCAGAGGGTTCATCGCGATGGCGGTTTTCTTGGAGTCAGGGTTAGGTGGCTAGTGCAACCCTGACATAAACAGTTTAGATGTGAGGGAGCTAACAAATCTTTGAACTAGGGTAGTATTTTGCATGGTGATGATTTTGTTGAACTTTATTCCATCGCCTAGAGTGAGGTTTATGGGCCCTTCCCGTCGCTTTATGCATTTTTTACTCTTTCGCAGAGGGTTCATGGCGATGGCGGTTTTCTTGGAGTCAGGGTTAGGTGGCTAGTGCAACCCTGACATAAACAGTTTAGATGTGAGGGAGCTAACAAATCCTCCCAGTGAGGAAACCACTTATGGTTGCGATGGTAAAAAATGTGGCAAGTAGGAGAGAGGTAGGTCCAAAGTGGAGGAAGCATTGTCTAGGAGGGTAAAGGGGGGCACATGTGAGGAAGTGGCAGTGCAAGTATTGGAGAGAGTGTGTGAAGGTACATGTTCATCAGAGATGTGTGAGGGATCTTCATGAGAGGAGAAGGGGGGAGCTACGAGAGGGGGATGTGACAACAGATCTGGTGGGTGAGATACGCCGTCGAGGGGAGGATGGTGATGATAGATAGATGAAAAGATGACGTGAGCTGCTAGAAGGGGGGAGGGACCATATCTCAGTGCCTAGGAGCGGACCTATCGAGTAATCAAAAGATCCATCTCCTCCGTTGGACATTCCATTGTGCTGAATCAACGGAGGAGGAAACTTGACAGGGAGAGAGGAGGGTACATGGGTCTTGGAGGGGCTAGTGCCAAGGAAAGGGGAATGTGGAAGAAAGATAAAGGGGGAGTTTGTCAATGCAGAGACAAAGGTTGCAAGGGGAGAGTAGAGTCTATAGTGGGCAGGGAAGCAGAACCAAAAAAGGGGGGAGAGAGGGGCGCTTGGGGGCTAGGGTTTTCCTACGGAAAACCTAGCCCCATAACCATACTAAAGTCGAAACCACAGAGGCATCCCTATTGTTTTATATTATATCATTATCACTGAAATCAATGCAACTTATTGTTTTATGTTATATTAATGTTAAAATGAATACAACAATTGATTATGTTAAATCATTTTTTATTGTATTAAATCAATGCAACTAATTGCTTTAATTCATTTATCATTGTGTTAATTTTCTTTATATCATTTATTCAATCAATTAATGCATGCACTGGATCATTTTTCATAGTATTATCAGTGAAATCAATGCTCTTTCTGTTCTAAATAGAAATAGTAATAGTAAATAATAAAGTAATAATAAATAATAGTAAATAATAAATACTAAAATAATAGAAGTATTAGTAAATACTAAATAATAATAGTAAATATTAAAGTAATAGTAAATTTACCAATGTAATGATATATAATAGATTTTTTTAAATCTAACATACTCAATTAGTAATATTTGTTTTGTTGGTACCATTTTATAGGTTTATAATATGAATTTAAAGATTATAATAAATAAATTTAAAACACCCTCTAAGAGGTGTTGTGATACAAATATGTGGATATCAATTTCAATTACCATTTATCATTGTGTTAATTTTCTTTGTATTATTTATTCAATCAATTAATGCTTTATGTTATATCATTGTTAAAATGAATACAACACTTAGATTATGCTAAATCATTTTTTATTGTATCATCACTTAAATCAATGCAACTAATTGCTTTAATTCATTTATCATTCAATGCAACTAATTGCTTTAATTAATTTATCATTGTGTTAATTTTCTTTATATAATTTATTCAATCAATTAATGCATTGAATCATTTTCATAGTATTCTCACGGAAATCAATGCTCCCATTGATCTAAATAATAATAATAACTAGCATACTCCCCAAGCGTGAAAATGAGAATGCTGAAGTAATTAGAGGGAGGTTTAATATTAGTGTTGTTAATTCGGATTATAAAGATATTGTGTTTGTGTAAGGTAGCTAGAGAGGTAATGGTAGGGCCCAGAGGGCCCTTAGTGATAATAGTAGAGGCCATTCAATGTAAGGTGGACTAGGTCCACTATATTATTAAATAAGACCCACTATGGTAGTTATATATAATAAATGGGTAATTAGATATAATAAATGTAAAAGGACTTCTTAGAAGGTTCTACTTCTAGAAGATTCCTCCTCTAGAATGTTCTTAGGTGATGGTAGTACTATATAAAGGGGTTCAAGCAATGTAATGGGAAATGAAGAGAATTATTGTATTTGGAGTGGTAGATCAATAGGAGGATGCCCCCTCGAAGAGGCAAGTGAACAGAAGAGGATCCCTTCCATAATAGGATCCATTGTATGGTGTTGCCCTACCTCAAGGGTTTGGTAGTAATAAAGTGTGGTTTCTTCTATCTTGCTTTGTGGATCTATTGTGTATTCAATATTTGTGGTGATTATATTGGTAGATCTATTCAGGTTCTTAACAAGTTCTATTCTGTTTCTTAACAATTGGTATCAGAGCACTTTCCTTGGCAGACATTGTGGGCAAATATTTTTTATTTTTGCAGATGTTTTTTTTTTTGAGAAGAAAAAAAAGGGCCACAACATTCCAAAAATTTTCGGTATATTTCTGTGAAAATTTTGCAGAAACAGGGTATAGATCTGAGTTCCTCTTAGAAAAACACCGAAGTTGAAATTTTTTTTTTATCTAAAATGGAGTCCGGGAAGTCAAGATATTGAAGTTTTAAAATCTGCAATTTTTTAGGGTTTTTTCTGCGAACGACGGCGTGATTTTTATTTATTTCCATAGCAGTTGGAGGCCGAATTTGCCCCAAAAAATTACATATCTAAGTTCCTCTCACAATTTCACCCAATTTTTAAAAAAAAATCAGCCGAAACGGAGTCTGGGAAGTGAAGTTATGAGCATTTTAAATTCAACAATTGTTTAGGGTTTTTCCAGAAAAAACCACGATTTTCTGCCGTAACTTATTGTTCTATTTTTTGGGTTTTTTCATGAAGGCTGCTGGACTGAAGAGTTCATAGGGTGCTCAGATGGCTATTTCCTCTCAAACCCTCAAAGAAATTCTATAGATTACTGAAGCATTCAAAGCCCAATTGTTTGACACATTGAATGACAGATTGGATGGCTTTGTAGATGGTTTCAATGATAGTTTTCGTAGTATTCAAGATTATTTAGATAACATGCAGGAGAGGTTTCTTATCGCGGACCTCATGGATGAATATAATCAAGAAATATATGCTTGGTATGTGTTGGGCTCCAAAAATGTCATACAATAATCACTCATTACCATACATTTTTCACCTATGCTTCCATTACATCACTTATTATTCACTACCATGTCACTTCATTTTCCCTATTATTCACCATTAATGGGTCTCATTTATATTTTCCAAACATTATTTATTTTCAAGCATTTTTAAGAGAAATTCTTGATTAAAAATTAGAAAATAATATATTTTACTTCATATATGGAAAGTGGATTGTTTTTGTGACATATGTAGGTGCCAAGGAAGCTTCCAAGACACCTTTATGTGGCCTTGAATGATCAAATTCAAATTTGATAAGATAAGAGATCATGATCTCATGGAGAAGATCAAGGACAAAAGAGGGTTATGTGTCTAGATGGTTGAGAGATGTATGGAACTAAAGAGA